>JANBPT010000489.1:0-33747 GCA_027575765.1 Tieghemiomyces parasiticus | reverse complement strand
TACTGGCTCATGGGTACCCTCACTAACGATAGCACCCAGCTATCGCGGTACGCTGGGTACTACAAGGGGGTCCAGTCAGCCGGCGGTGCCGTCGCCTGGCGTATCGACGCCGTCGGCACTAGCTTCCTTGCCCAGTTCATCGTCAATTGGGCTCTACTCACCGCCTCCATCCCCCTCATGGCCCCCGTCGTGTACAAGATCACCGAAACGAGCGGATGTAATGAGGAGGGCTATGAGCCCCGGCCCCTGCCCAAGGATGACTCAGTGTACGCCAGTGATGAAAAGGCTTAATCTGGGTCGATTAGTTTTGATGACTTGGCGTGGTTACAAGGGAAGGGGGGGAGCCAATCGGTAGAAACCACCACTAGCGATCGATTACTTCTTCATCCGATACCACTATTACATATTCGCTATTCACCCCCCGTTTTTACTTGGGTGCTTTTTACTCGCTCCAATCTCGCTTACGCTTCCTCTCAAGCACCCTCTGACAATTATCATTGGCATTACATACACTTACATATTGTATTTTCCTGGTCACAAACACCGCCGTCCATTGGATAGCTATTCTACACCATTCACTTGTGTAAATGATGTCCCACCTCTAATCTTGAAATGGGTTTGTCAAGTGAGAGGCAAATAGGAGGTAATGGCCTTCGCCCGTGATGGTTCAGTCTAAATCTATTTATCTACAAGGATACTCTGGTCACACGCTACTACAATACTCAACGTAGATGCCCTATTTATTCCATTGCTAACGCCCAAGATGGAAATAGACTCCGATAGATCGGCTGGCAGCGTGGCTAAAGATAAGTTGGCGGGGAGGGGGTTAAGGTAACTCTCACGCGATCAAGGGTCCGTCCGCCACGGGAGGCACCGTCCGTACAGTTTCCCTCCCCCCTCTATTGACTGCATAGATGTGAACCCAGACTGGAGTAACTTACCATCGTTATACATACTCACATATCTAACGACGGTTATTCGTCGATCTAGACGACCCCTCGCTGTAGGGGAGGGGGGAGGGGGTTCCTAATACTAGAGGTAGTAACGAAGAGGGTGTATAAAAATTCGCCTAACGTAGGCCTCCCATCATGCCTCGTTTTCTGGGGCGCCCCGAGGCTGGCGGAGTTTTCCTTAATGGCGGCCCCTTTCCTTGTCTCCGACATCCCGTGCACCATGCTCCCCTGGCTCTACCGGTAAAACCCACTAGGCCACCCATATTAGGCCCACCGAGATAGGGTCAGGTCATAGCGGGCCTATCCGTAACACAGAACAGGTCAAGGGTGTGTGATTGACTCACCGCCCCCCCCCCTTCCTCCTTCTCCTCCCTCAGGGTAACGTAGGTATGTGCGCATACTCGCGCGCGATGGAGGTGGCGAACCCCCTCACAGTACCCCCATCTTATTTAAGAACTGATTGTTCACTATGTAAGGGGATTGGGGTAGTCTGATATGTAACGCGCTATTCATCTCTAATGTGGTCTTTGAGCATCGTCATTTAGACGGTACATTGGGTGGTGGGGTGCGCCCTACTTGGGAAAGCTATCAGCTGGTTTCCCTTGTGAAACAGCCAACCATCAAAGAAACTAAATAGAGAATTAATAATCCACCTAGCTACGTCTCACGGATTCCGCCTATACCTGCATAGCACCTAGTCGCCATTTCGGGATGGGTTATCTATTCTCAGGGACAATGCCACCAACATTGTGATCAGATGTTAAAGGAAAAAAAAAAGTATATACCAATAAACCGTGCACTATAATACTCTGCAGGAGACATCACTCCCTACCCTACCTCACACTTAACACTCAATACCTTTCTTTGTTTATATCTCTTCACCTTTATTTTCGGTTTAAACGTGCTCCGACCCTGGCGGACATTTGGGCACATCAAAGACCACCAGATTATCCATGACACGGGGCTCCATCACAACGGGTACAATATCTTTGGGCTCCAGCCCATGGGCCACATCGTCATCTTGTCCTCGATACAAATCCTCAGGGTTACGGAACGGCCGACGGGCTTCCAGAACGACACTGAGGGCCTGCTCGCCAATTTTCTCCACCTGCGGTGCGGTGTTGAAGAACCCTAGGATCCGGCCGGGCATGCTGAGCCATCCGATGCGGTTCTTGAAGTTGATGAAGCCCACGACCGGGAGGAGAGGGAGGTCACCCGTGTCGAGGGCATCATAGTCAACGGATGGCTCCGAAGGTGGCGAGATAGTGTTGGTGGTGGTGGTAGGGGTGGCGTCCGCCGGATCCACTAGAAAAGGCTCGGGTTCCGAAACAGGTGCTGTTTCGGTGGATAGGTCGGCCGCGTCGGTGGCTTCGGTAGTCTGCTCCGTAGTCGCATCAGTGACGGCAGCCACTTCTGTGACCAGATCAGGCACGGGCTCAGGGGTGATGTTGAGTGATCCAGTGCTGCCTTCGCTCAGACCATTGTAAATTTCAGCCAGGACCTGGCGACCAATGGCGATTTTTGGGACCGTTCGAACGTCGATTTTTTGGACTGGGCTGGGCGGAATGGTCTCGGCATTTGAGGCTGTGTCATTAGTGCCGGGCGGTGCGGGGATCTGATCCCGGCGGCGTTCCAAGAGCTCCTGGCTCACAGCCGTGTGGATATCGCCGGCCTCTTTAGCTTCAATCACGTCGTAGTCGAGAGCACCAGCGTCGAAGATCGGCTGACCAGATCAATTTACCAGAAGGACAGGATCCGCGGTAAGTATGTGTCCAGACGAGTATGAACATAATATCACAAACAAGGTTAGCAAGCAATCATGGTGACTCGGGGATGGCCAAATAAACCATTTAAGCCGTCGGCCTCGTGTCCGCCTCACCTGCGGTATACATATATATACGACTTACCTTGACAAAGTCCCGGAAATATATCCGGCTTTTGTGGATACCATCACCAGGAGGTGGGGTGAGGTACACGATAACCTTGGTGGGCAGTGCCATGGGGTCGAGTGGTTCCTTGGCTTTCACGCTGGCCTCGGCCTTGATACGCTCGCGGATGGAATCGGCACGGTACGTGTCGTACTTCTTCACACCAACGATGGCGCTGAGCACCGCCACGAATGCCGTGGTCTTAGGTGACGGGATCTTGAAGTTAGCCATGGGCAAGAATTAAGGAGTATATGGAGGTTGGTGATCGGTAGGACAAAGATTCGACGGTAGGAATTCCCGAGTGATGCAGGAGCGGCAGGTGAGAATGGGGAGGGCAATCCAGGAACCGTGATAGTGGTGATCTGGAGGATTGGGGGATCTAGGCAAGGTTAAGGGGAAGGGCTAGTGTACAACCGAGAGACGTCCTTCTACCTCCTGAACACACACACACCTGCATCCAAAAAAAAAAAGAAAAGGATCGTTGTACCTGTGGAAGGGAGGAGCGGCGGCTACAACGATGAGTGATATCCAGTTCCAAGGGTTCTATGCATGGCCGAGGAGCCCACGCGGCAGCCCCAGCCAGCCTGTCGCTACATGCCCTCCAGCTGGCCCGGCGCATGCCCTACCTAACCACCCTGACCTAGTGTACTAGGCCTGTCAAGTATATACTTTCAGGGTGGGGCTTCCCATCGGCAGCTCCTCTCCCAATATAGTCAACTCTACTGGGACCCCGTCGCTCCATCGGCCGTCCTTATCTTATTCGCCATTACTCTCATCTCCCTTATCCAAAGCCTACCATCCATCTCATGGGTCTCCTCGGCCGGGGCGTCACGCTCCTCACGGTGGCGCTCTTCGCGGTCTACTTGGGCAACATCGTCTTTGCCATCATCAGCCTCTTCTTCCCGACCTTCTACTTTCCCTACTACAACCCGCGACCGGCCTCGGCCGACTCGTCCACCAATGGCGGCGGACCAGTACGCTACCACACCCCGTTTTTCCAGCCGGACCAGCGGTTTCATATTGACCTGTACGTTCAACCCCGCACCTCCAGCTTCCAGGATTTGGTACGCCAACGAGGCCGTTCGCAGCACCGGCCCCTATGGTCTACCACCACCACCGACGGCGGGTCACCTCTGTCACTACGGGAAATTGATCTCAATTTAGAACGCAATATCACTTGGCCCGTGACATTCGAGAGCCGCCCGGTTCACGGGTCGCTTGGAGATACGAAGGAAGAAGCCGCCCAGGAGCTGGACGCGCAGGGACTCCAGCTAACCGCCGTAGTCTATCCGGACTACGTTGACTGGCAGAATCCCGAGACGTGGCAAAACCGTCCGGATGTCCTCGTGACCACCGTCCCGCTAACCGTCCTAGCCAAGCGTGACCTCTACACCGAGCGTAACTTACTAGGTGACGAGGCCACCGGGACACCAGCTCCTTCGCCGAAAGCAGTCGATGCTTCCGACGCCCATCCGGTGCCCCACTGGAAGTCCCGACTGGCCATCGACCTCGTTAATGACCGCAGCCACTACCCGCACAGTGGCGTACCCGGGGACTACGCCAGAAGCCTGCGCGTAGCGCTAACCACTGACGACCGGCCCTACCTCCCGCTATTGGGCGCCAACCCGATGGCCACCCGGCGTGAACACCTCAAGCCGGTGGCAGATCTGGCTGTGACTTCCACCGATGGTGGGGAAGACTCCACCTCTTCGGCCGCCCAGTGGGTCTTTCCACTCACCCTCACCATCAAGACGGTTCCTTTGGGTTGGTACCGCCTGACGCGGGTCCTTGACGCCTCCTTTGCGCAACTCTCGGCCGGCCAAAACCCGATACTGGGCGTCTCGGGCAATGAAGTGGAATCCCTCCGCAAGATGATCTTTGAGGTTAACCCGACCCTGCTGGCCATCACGATCCTGGCGGCCACGCTGCACCTCCTGTTTGAGACGCTAGCGGTCAAGGCCGATATCGCACACTGGTCACGCAAGGCCAACGTACGCGGGATCTCGCGCAGCTCCGTTATGATGGCCGCGGTCACCGCTTGGTTGTCGGTCCTCTACGTATGGGACCGTCGCCGTGACTCCGGCGTCTTGGTGCTCGGTGGTGCGGTAGTGTCAGCGGTCGTCGAATCGTGGAAAGCTATGAAGTTGCGTCGGTTATTGAAGCGAGAGGAGCACGAGGCGCGGGTCGGTAAGGCGAAGCCCGTAGAGGGTGCCGCCGGCCAAAAGGCCGATGAGAAGACCCCGCTCACCGATGAGGATTCATTGGATCCGGTCGCACCCACGACGGACCTCGCCGAGAGCGAGCGTTTGAGCCGTGAATACGACGATCGCATTTTCTGGCGGCTGGCGTACCTCTGCGTCCCTCTCATTGTGGGTTACGCCGGGTATTCCCTGGTGTATTGGAAACACCGTGGGATTTACTCGTGGGCGCTCGACACCCTCATGGCGGCCATTTACCTCCTAGGGTTCGTCAACATGACGCCGCAACTGTTTCTCAACCACCGGCTCCGTTCTGTCGAAGCCATGTCCATCACCACGTTCGTGTACCGTGCCATCAATACCTTTGTCGACGACCTTTTTGCCCTCGTTATCCCCATGCCCGGACTCACCCGCGCTAGCGCCTTCCGTGACGATATTGTGTTTGTCGTCTTGTTGTACCAGTGGTGGAAGTTCCCCAAGCGGGCGGCCCAAGAGGGTGAAGCTACGGAGGGAAAGGTGAAGACGGAGTAAAAGGTACTACCAGTCAAAATATAAGGCATGACATCTCCCCCCTCCCTAAAAAATGCTATATATGTCCGTTGAAGTTGGCACCCCCAGATTTCAAAACCGAAAATGAGCCTTGGTATTGCCAAGCAGGTTGGGTCGCCGGATGAATCGTGTCATGCCCAAAACTACTGGTGCGGTCAGCTGTGACATCTCTGATCACTCCTCTACTTACCACCTGTATTCCTTATACATATTATCCTTTTCCAGCACTGCGAATCATCTTTATCTGTTGGACGACGCCCCTTTTGGACTGGCGCCTCCGTCCCTATTCTTCTAGGGCTTGCCTTCGGTTGGGTGGCTGAGGCTTTACATTGGGGCATGGTAGACTTGAATGACGGATGTTGTCCTGCGGGAAACGGTCTATCCCTTGAATACCCTACTTGACCCGTCACCTTTTTTATAAGTAACCAACGTCCGTCAACAGGTCTAAGTCCAACGATTTTCGACCAGATTAGACGCCACCCGTAGGGTGGTCCTAAAAAGGACCGCATTTTAACATCTTCACTAGCATTATCTACAATCTCCGGGACCCCTGCCAGTGTGGCCTTGGAAGGAGGGGATTAACGAACTCTTCTGGCGCCGGCTGAATTAGACTTGATCAAGGGCCATTAGCCGGTGCCATGGTGAGGGTCCTTCACTGGCAATAGCCGTCCGAGTACCAAGCCGTAGCCCCGAGCCTGTCGGAGGTTTCGCTTTAGAGCCATCTAAGTTGCAATGTTCAGCTTTGACCATGCGTCCCTATTGGGCATGATGGTAGCCGACCAAAAAGGATGCGGTTGTCAAATGGTCCAGGCGCCTAATAATTTTCCTTGCTGATGTCGAGCGCAGTCCCCTTCCTCGATCTGTCGGTATCTGTGGGTAATATGCGCTATTACGTAAGTTACCAAGCTCACCAGAGACAGGCGATAAAGGGCACTGTGGGTCGGATAAACAGTGCGCGGGGGAAGGTGCTAAGGATTGTCCCGTCTTGGCTTGGTCTTCTCTTCCTATGGGTGGAGAGTTGCTGGAGAGGGGGGCCCTCGGCCATTTTGAACTCAGAGAATGGAGGGCCGAGCGGTCTGAGCACTGCGGCGTGTAGCCAGCTGATTCCTACGGTCACGATGTCCAGACCACATCTATCTGTTGAGGCCATCCCCGTTCTGCTCATGGCTTAGTTCAAGGCACCCATGCCACCCCCGCTTACCCCATCACTTCCTCATAACTACGCTACACTCCCGTGTTGCTCATTTCCACCAGCTCCATCCATTCTCCTCGGCCAGTTGTTTCCCGACTGCGTGCTTATCGTCAACGGGGCCCTCTCATCATTCTATTGACAGACCAGTAATTCCTACCCGCCATAGTCCACCTAACTCGCCATGGGTAAGAACTGCCGACCGTTTCGCCTTCAGGGCAGTGAATCCGTAGCCCCGGCGTCCAGTCCCGGTGTCCGCGTTAGTCGTGGATGGGTTAGACCTCACCTTGAAGCGATGGTAAGGGCCGCTGTGGCATCAGCGTGCCTCTCACACTTCACCTTTCTCTAACTTGTTGCATAATTTCACCTGTGTGCCCACGGCCGGCCCTTGTCGTTGCTCTCCTTTCCGCACCCTACATACGTCTCTCCCGTTCAGGCCAAATCTTCGCCAAGACGTTCAGCCGGCTATGGGGTGAACGCGAGGTCCGCATCCTCATTCTGGGACTGGACGGTGCGGGCAAGACGACGATATTGTACCGCATGCAGCTGGGCGAGGTCGTGTCGACCATCCCAACTATCGGGTTCAACGTGGAAACGGTGGCCTACAAGAACCTGAAGTTCCAGGTGTGGGACCTGGGCGGCCAGACCAGCATCCGGCCCTACTGGCGGTGCTACTACGCCAACACCGACGCCATCATTTATGTGGTGGACAGCGCTGACCGGGACCGAATCGGTACCAGCCGGGACGAGCTCATCACCATGATGGAGGAGGAGGAACTGCGTGATGCCGTCCTGCTTGTATTTGCCAATAAGCAGGACCAACCCAACGCGATGACTCCCGCCGAGGTTTCCGAGAGTCTCGGCCTGAGCCGCCTGCGGGACCGGCAGTGGGCCATCTACAAAACAAGCGCTGTCAAGGGTGAGGGCCTGGAGGAAGGCCTCGATTGGTAAGTTTTCAAAGACCAGGAGGTGGCTGGAATGGCCGAGTGCCATCGACCCCGGTGGAGGTTTTTTTGGACCTTTGGCATCGGCCTACATTATAACTACCCACAACGATCAACCCCTTTACTAATCCCTGGCACACGACATGAACCCTCCCATATCTGCTCTCGGTCCACCCCCCCCCACAGGCTCGTCAACTCCATTTCACCCGGTGCTAAATAGACCCGGACGTTACTGATCCACTTTCCTTCTTTAGAACCTCAGATGAACTGGGTATTCTAAGCGGATCCCCTCTACATGTTTCGACCTATTCGTGTCGCCTTAACCGTTTCTCGTGTAGGATCCCTACCACCTACCTCTCCCTTCCCTACATCACATCGAGTTTGTACCTTCACATGTCGTGTACGTATCCTGCCTTCCTCGCGCTTTGTCGCGTCCGATCCCTGCATGTTGCGATCGAAAACGCCTGGCATTTTTCAAAGCCCAACTGCACCTCGCCCTCTTCAATAAATACTTCCCGCCGTGTCAATGTCGCACATCTTTTATCGCCAAAACTTTATCGTGTTTGGGCCTCTCGGCACGCTGGTTGCTGGGCTTCACCACCAACGGACACGACATTTGACCGTACAGTCTGTCTGGGTGCCAAAGTAGTAACCGTGGCATCCAGACAAGGCCCCCCAAGTCGGCGTCCCATGAAACGCTGCTCTGGGAGGGTGCTCAGCTACCATTTGGCTGTGAAGCATATGAAGGATAGTAGAGGGGGGGGGGCCAATTAGGCTGTGGAATAAAGCAACGGTGTTCAAGGCATGCGGGCCGGACTATCCCGACTGCGTCGGCCGCCTGTCCTTAAACTTTGCCAGGCAGGGTCAACCAGCCCTGTTTCACATTTATCAATTGCGGATGGCAGGGCCGGCGTACACAGCAAGCGTGACAGGCCTGTCAACGTGTCGCCCCCTGCTGGCACCGCTCTGACCTGCCGTACCTGACAGTGGCGGGGAGGAAGCCATGCCAAGTCCGGGGGGGGGGGCAGACATCCTCCCCGTCACCACTTTCAAAAACCGTCAGCTGTCGTCTACCCATCTGTCTTTCGGTCATCGTTATCCTTGTCCCAACCAGGTCATCGGCGTGTGCCTGCCATTTTCATCCCCGCCAACTCGACCCCTTCAGTATAATTCTACTTGTCTGCGCCCAGCACACCGTCGACATTGTGCCGTCTGTCACACACCCCGTTCCGAATCACGACGCCATCGCCCCCATCTTTTTTTACCTCACCAGTGCTCATCCTCATCCTGCCCCATTCTCATGGCCGACCTCCAACCTGTCGTAGGTCACGATCCGCCTGCCGCCGAAGCCACCGACGTGCCCTTGACGCCGTCTGACGCGGATTCCTTCCATACCAGCAGCTCTATACCATCCCGCGAGACTGACGACCTTTCTGCCGTGTCCGACGATGAGCCCAACGCCACCACCGAGTCCAAGTCACGGTCACATTCGCCCGTAGCCTTGGTTGCGTCTCAAGACGAGCGACCCGTGGCGTCGTCCCCGGTACCTGAATCCGATACAACAGACCCCCCGGCGCCGGCAGCCCGGGAAACCGGCTCCACGGATTCCCCACCCAGCCCTGCCGCTCCAGACGACGAGCCCACCGTGGGGACTGACCCTGAGGTAGACGATAGGCGGGCCCTGACGGAGCCCCAGCCCTCCCCGACGGCCGGCGTGGACAATTCGTCCACCACTCCCGCAGAGCCAGACACCGTTTCAGTACCTGCTGGTGACGACCAGACCCCAGTCGACCCTGTCACCTCCGATAGCCCACCGGCCGACGGATCCGCTTCAGAACTGACCCGGTCGACTTCCAAGCCGAATACAGTGGACGGCGGGGAGGTTCCGGCCGATCAGACGACCGCCGAGGCCCCATCTGGCCCGGAACCCCGTTCGCAGCCGACGGAAGCAGATGAGTCCACCGCTCCTAGCCCTGCTGTTACCGCAGCTGCCGCCGCCGCCGCGCTGGCCGACGGTCCCTCCAGGCCCACACGCAACACCCGCACCGACTCAATGAGTACCGTTAATACCACTTTCTCTACGGGCACCTCTTCGCTAGCCTCCGTCCAGTTCTTCATCGTCAATGATTTTGAACGCCTGCTAAAGACCCGCGAGGGCAAGCGGGACAAGAAGTTGCGCGAAGCCCTGACCCAGGCGTTGGAACACCTCAAGGGCGAGGCCGCCGGGACCGGGACCGGGCAGGCTCCGGCCGATGAGTTATTTCTCACCCCGCTCCGCCTCGCCTGCGCCACCGAGAGCACGCCGGTGCTAATCATCGCCCTCGATTGCATCGAGAAGCTCATTTCCTATCGCTTCTTTGAGACCTCGACGGTCCGCACCCCGCAATCTGACGTACCCCCGTCACCGCTCGGCGCTGAGGACGCCCCGGGCATCCTGGACCAACTGGTGGACATTGTCTGCGACTGCTTCGTGAGCGAGATTACCGACGATAAAGTACAGCTCCAGGTCATCAAGGCCATCCTGGCCGCCGTGTCCTGCGTGTCTCCCATCCCGGATCACCAGCTCCACCAGACCGCCTTGCTCAAGGCGGTGAGGACTGTATACAACATTTATCTTCTATCCCGGAGCGAGGCCAACCAGACCCTAGCCCAGGGGACAATGAGTCAGATTGTGCACTTGGTGTTTGGCCGAGTCGTCGTCGTGGACCCCGTCCGGGGCCGTTCTGACTCGGGCTACTTCTCACCCGGGGTCTCCGCGGCGCCCTCGCCGGGCCTGGCTGAGGAGAGGACCCCGATGCCACCCCCGCCGCCTCCGGGTAACGAACAGGCGGTTCGCGATGCCCTAAGTCTGTTTCGGGCCCTGTGTAAGCTGTCGATGAAAAACATGTCCAACGAGCACTACGCTGACATTCGCATCCTGTCACTGCGGTCCCGCCTGTTGGCCCTACACCTGATTCAAATCGTACTGGCCGCTCACCTCGACGTGTTCACCCAGGTCGGCGTGGCTCTGCGAACCGGGGCCGGCCGAATCGAAACCGCGTCGGTGGACGGCGGCGACGGAGCACCCGGCGTGCCGGTACCCCGCCCCACGTCGGCCGACCTGGAAGGCCGACCCTCTTTGCCGGACGTTGACCGCCTGGCCCCGCCAGGTGACCATGGGGGCGACTTCGTGACCATCCCCTTCGTGGGCGTGGTCAAGGAGTATCTCACGCTCAGCCTGAACCGTAACCTAGTTTCCACCGATTTTGGCGTCTTTGAAGTGAGCCTAGCCATCCTGAGCCGAGTGTTGACCAGCCTACGCAAGTACCTGCGCAAGGAGATCGAGGTTCTGTTCCGCGAGATCATCCTACCCACCGTGGAGATGCGGCACGCGGCTTACCTTCAGCGCAGTTGTCTGCTCCAGTGTCTGCTCCAGATCTGCCACGACCCCCAGGCCCTGATTGAAATCTACCTTAACTATGACTGTGCGCCGGACTCCAACCTCAACCTGTATGAGCGGCTCGTCAACACGTGTTCCAAGCTGGCTTCCGGCAGTGCGATGTCCGGGACGGCCGGTGGGACCGTGGCGAGTCAGTCGGCGGCCAACGGCAGCAATGCGACATCCAATGCGCGCGGCGGACCTGGCAACCAATATATTCTGGCGGCCTCCATGTTCCTACCGCACACTCCCGGCGGTGCCCCCGGCCAGGCCACATTGCCTCCGCCCTTGACCACCACGGCCGTCACCGCCGCCCTGACGGCGCACAAGGAGTATCTCCTCCCGGACGACTACTCGCTCAAATGTCAAGCCGTTGAGGCCCTCGCTGCCATCCTCCGGTCCCTGGTCACTTGGATCAACCGCGGTGCCGAGGCGCAGGCCGCCCTGGCCGCTGAGGTTCAACAGCAGCAGCAGCCGCCGGCGGTCGGCACGGATAGGGATGATCCCACCCGACCTCCCTCCCAGGCAAGTGAGACGAACCTCCGGTCCCGCGGCTCCCTGGGTAACCTGTCCTCGCCGTCCGGTGGGGGCACCCCGGTCCCTGTAGCGGCGGGAGGCGTCAACGGGAACGCCCAGACTGACGACCCGGGCCAGCTACGCGTCATTAAGCAGCGCAAACAGCAGTTGGCCGACGGGGTACGCCTTTTTAACTGGAAACCTAAAAAGGGCATCCAGGCCCTGCTCACCTCGGGGCTCATACCGGATCGGTCCCCGGTGACCATCGCGCAATTCCTGCGGAACACTGAGGGTATCAACAAGACAATGCTGGGCGAGTACCTCGGCGAGGGCGACGCTGAGAACATCGCCATCATGCACGCCTTTGTGGATGATATTTCATTCGTCAACCTGCCCTTCGTGACGGCCCTGCGCGCGTTCCTGCAGGATTTCCGGCTGCCCGGCGAGTCGCAGAAGATTGACCGCTTCATGCTAAAGTTTGCCGAGCGCTACGTGGAGGGAAATACCGAGACCTTCGCCAACGCGGACACGGCCTACGTCTTGGCGTACTCGGTGATCTTGCTCAACACCGACCTCCACAACCCGCAGGTTAAGCACCGCATGACCAAGCTGGACTTTGTCAAGAACAACCGGGGGATCAACGACAATGCCGATCTGCCTGAAGAATACCTCCACGCTATCTACGATGAAATCCAACGCGACGAAATTGTGCTCAAGGACGAGCACGACCCCCTCCTGACGGCAAACGGCGGTGGTGACAGCGGCGGCGGGGCGTCGGGCACCATGGGCCTAACCACCGCGCTCGACGTGTTCCGCGGCCGGCCGACCCCCTATGAGGCCTTCGCCAGCCTATCTCGCGAGATGGCCAACAAGGGTGAAGCCCTCATCCGCGAAATTTTGCGGACACGTTCGCGGCTGGACATTGCTAACGAGCTTAACCTTTTCTACCGCGCGTCGCACATTGAACACGTACGCCCCATGTTTGAGACGGCGTGGATGCCCCTCTTGGCTGGTGTGAGCGGGCCGTCGCAGGAGACAGACGACCCGGACATTATCCGGCTGTGCCTCGAAAGTTTCCGCCACGCTATCCACATTGCCGCCACGTTTGACCTGGCCCTCGAAAGGGACGCCTTCGTGTCCACCCTCGCCAAGTTCACCGTCCTGGCTGACCTCATGGAGATGCGGCCCAAGAACATCGAAGCCATCAAGGCCCTCCTTGACATCGCCGCCGTCGACGGAAACAACCTGAACCAATCCTGGCTCGATGTCCTGACGTGCGTGTCGCAGCTGGAACGTCTCCAGCTGATCAGTGATGGTGGACACGGCCACATGCCCCACACTTTACTGTTACCGCCCGCCCCGGACACCGCCGCTACCGCAAACACCGCGGTCCTCGCGACCGCCCAGGGGACCACCGCCCCGGGTAGCCCCGGAGCCGACCGCGGCCGGCCCCTCCCCGCCGCCCATCCGGCCTCCCAGCAGCAGCAAGGCGCGGCCACGACGGCCGGTCAGCTCGGCCGTACCCGATCCCAGGACACCTTCCGCCGCCGCTCGGTCCTAGTGGCCCCTCGACCGAAGGGTCGCCCCAACCAGATCAATAAGTCACTGCAACTGGCCGATCTTTCCCGCCTAGACGCCCAATCGCAGAGCCTGGTGGTGGCGGTGGACCGCATTTTCACATCTAGTGTCAAGTTGTCGGGCGCGGGGATCGTGGAATTTGTGCGGGCGTTGAGTATCGTGTCCTGGGAGGAGATTCAAAACTCGACCTTTGGCGGCGAGGATCGGCCACGACTCTACAGTCTCCAAAAGATTGTGGAGATTTCCTACTACAACATGAACCGTATCCGTATGGAATGGTCGAACGTGTGGGCGATCCTGGGTGACCATTTTAACCAGGTTGGGTGTCACCCGAACGTCCAAGTGGGTTTCTTTGCGCTCGATTCCCTTCGCCAGCTCTCCGTCAAGTTTCTGGAGAAGGAGGAGCTGGCGCACTTCAAGTTCCAAAAGGACTTTTTGCGGCCCTTCCACTTTATTTTAGAGAACAGCCCCGACGTGTCCGTGAAGGATATGGTGCTGCGGTGCCTCCAGCATATCGTCCGTTCGCGCAGCGACCAGATCCGGTCCGGTTGGAAGACCATCCTGTCGGTCCTGTCTACTGCCGCCCGCGAGCCCAGCGAGCCCATCGTTATCATGGCCTTTGAGATTCTGCGCGAGGTGTGTCGAGAGCGGTTCCACGAACTCATGACTCTCGGCAGTTTCCCCGACCTCATACTGTGCCTCACCGAGTTTTGCACATCAGCGAATCATCAGCGGTCCAGTCTGCAGGCCATCGAGATGCTGTACCTGTGCGCCAAGAAGTTGGCCGGGCGGCTCGAGGACGGGGACGCCCCGCGGCCGGGTCCCGCCGATACTGGCCCGCCGGGGGCTGCGCTCCCCCTTGCGACGACAGCGACCACGGCCCCTTCCAGCACGCCCCTGCCGCCCAATGAGGACCCCGTGTACCGCCTGTGGTTCCCGGTGTTCTACGCCATGTACGATATCATCATGAGCTGTAATGACCTAGAGGTGCGGACCAAGGCCCTCAATTATCTGTTTGAGTTCCTCAAGAGCTACGGTGCGACCTTCTCGTTCGAGTTTTGGTCGCTCATTTTGCAGGACGTGGTGTACCCTATTTTCCGTGACCTCAAATCGCCCGAGAGCGGCCTGCGTACGGGCCGCCAGGAGGACATGACGTTTTGGTTCTCGACTACCCTCATCAAGGCCCTTCGGAACCTCATCGACCTGTTTACCCACTACTACGCCACCCTGGCACCGACCCTCGACGGAGTTCTCGAACTGCTCGGGGTCTGCATCACCCAGGAGAGTGAGACTTTGGCGCAGATTGGGACGGCGTGTTTCCAGGAACTCATCGAGCAGAACCATACCAAGTTTGACGCCGTGGCCTGGCGCAAGGTCTGCCAGATGTTCCTCACGCTCTTCAATACCAGCGTCCCCCACGTCCTGTTTGAACTCAGTGGCCGATCGGTGCCTACCTCGGGCCCGGGAGCCTTCCGCACTTTGGGCGGTGAGGGCTCGGCCGCCACCAATGGGGCCGGCGGGGCCCGGACGCAACGCAAGCCCAGTGGCACGGCTCCACGCGGCGCAGCGGACCCCCAGGAAGAGTACCGTCGTATCACCCTGCAGTGCAAACTACAACTGCGGCTCATTGAGACGGTCGACGAGCTATTCCATAGCAACACAGTCATCTACCGGGCGGTCGAGTCGGATCACCTCTTCTTCATCCTGGACTGTCTGGACAAGTCGTACCAGTTCGCGCGCCGATTCAATGCCGACGTCCAGCTCCGTCTGGCGCTGGTCGAGAGCGGGTTCATGACGCAGGTGCCATCCCTCCTCAAACAGGAGGTGTCCAGCCTTCAATGTTCCCTTGCCCTCCTCTACCGTATGTACGCCGACCCCACCCCGGAACGCCAGCTGATTGGCGTGGAGGTCGAGGACCGCCTGGTGCCGCTCTCGCGCAACGTTTTCTTGCATTTCAACCGTATCGACCCGCACACGGCCGAGCGACATATCCAGGCCTGGCAGCCCGTGGTCCTGACCATCTTGGAGAACGTGCTCGATATGAACAAGACGCAGCTACGCCGCCAGCTGCGGACGCTGTACCCCGAGATTGTAAGGTTACTGGCGTACCCGCGACCTCCGCAGTTGATCGCTCTGGTCCAGCAGCTGCTGATTAAGGTCGGCGAGGTATACGAGGTGACTGTCGAGGAGACCTAGTGGTAGCCTTCGATATTGCATTTTTATTTTATTTTATTATTAACTCTCAATGGTCACCAGCATCGTATTTAAATCGGTATTCGCTTATCCATTCATATCGGCTGCGGATATGGTGGGCCTTCTAACCCGTACTGATTGTTATCATTTTGTACTGGCGCTCCCTAATACACACATAAATGGCCTACAGCGCACATATCAAAAAGCGTGGAAGGCTACCGGATAGTATACCAACCCCCCTCCTAAAAAAAACACAAAACGGTATTGGCCGGATTGTAAATGCTTTCAATTTACCTAATGACACTACGGCACACACCCACCTCCCTTCCTCGCTCATCTACCAGTGTGAATCAAGGGCGGGTGTCAGCCGTTTACGCAATGCAACGATGCATCTAGTATAGCTGCCACACTATTACATCACCACAATGACGCTTATTTAATCGACATTTGCGTCCATGCCGAGAGTCTATATGCAGGGACAGGCCCTAAAGTACCTGTGCTACATCAGCCGCATCAGGGACGGCTAGAGTGACATTGGCTGCGTAAACTAAGTAGCTGCCAGGTTTCGCATCACGTGGGGGCGCAGAGGGCCGCGATGTATGGATAAGAAAATGCCGCATGTGGGGTGAGGATAGCCTGTGGCAAGCCACCACAGGTTAGGAATTAATAAGGCCGCTTCGACCGCACAGGCCCCCCCCAAATAATAATTATAATAATTGCAGTAGTAGCTTCAAAGGGACGTGCTATGTACCTCGCCTCGGAGACATCTTTCGGGGGGCAACCCCGTTGGTGGGTGGTGAAAAAGCGGTGTTATGTGTGTTGAAATTGCTAGGCGAGTGTTGGCCACTGGTAAGGGTCCAGCGTGCATACATATTTCACATGGCAGTCGCTAGGACACATATCAGCTACAGTAAATGGCAAGGTGATACGCCTACATTTGCTTAGCAGCCGGGTGGCACGGCCTGGTTAGATCCTTAGGAGACGAGAGGTGATAAGGGGTGCATGTTTGACATCTACCATGTCGAATATCGGGTATGTCCCGTCACCCCCTCCCCCTGTATTACATTGTAGACGACTGAGTCTAGCCTATTCCCCGTACACAACTGTATAATTGAAATCAGTCTATTTTATTAGGCAACGAACGAAAATAGTGGGGTCATCTATGTGCCATAACATGATTTTATGTATGCCTTGTCTACCAGGGGCTGAACATGCCCCAGACTGCAGGTTAGCGCCATATACTATAATGCCCTGTGGACCCTACCTGGTATCATTGTAGAGCTACGTCGCTGAAGAAAAATGGTATTGTGGGTTACTGGGATCACGGTCTAGTCCGCCTAGTATCGTGCCGACTGTCGACAGTGCAGTCTCGCTTCTTCAGCTTTCCTACGCCCCTTTGTGGGAGTGGCCTATTGATAGCCTTGATCATGTATGGGGCTATGTCTCTGTCATCGGCCTACTCCTGCCCTACACTCCCCTTGGCCATCAACTGGCCCGCTGGTCCACGCCCTCTCAACGACCTAGCGAATGCAGAGCCAGCAGCCCACGCTTCCACCTTTCGCAGTGGTTGGCTAGCCATCCAAACCCTCTTTATTCCCTAAGTATACCTTAATATCAGCATGACGTACAGCCAGCCATAGGGTAGATTCGCAAGCCAGGCGAGTCTCCAAGGGCGCAAGGGGCCACAATACCCACTGGTGTGGGTGGAGGGAGGGTGAGAACCACCAATGACGACTTGAGGCCTGACTCACCTGCTGCAATATCCGGCCTATGGCTCGATTGGTGAGTATATTAGTCAGGCGTACACAGCCACCTCCCGGCATGTGCGCATGGCAAGGGGCTGGGATGAGACCATTGCGAATCATACCCGAGCCGGCGTGCTTCCCCTTGCGTTACCCGCCTTTCCCCTGGATGTTCAGATTTTGTTGCCACCGACACTGGCCCACTCCTCCCCGGGTTTAACTAACGATCTCGCTGTGCCAGATCCCGGATCCCTCCCTCATGGGGCTATTCTTTATATTCTGTGGCTCTTGCTGCACTGCCTGGGTATACCCCTCCTTCGTCCACTTTTCCCGCCAACACTGCAGTTATAAGTAGTGTCCTTTCTAGACGCCAAATCACTCCGCGCCACCCCTTTTCCCAGTTGTCTTTTTACAACCCCTCTTTGAATTAGCACGGTGCCATATAGTAGTTTGCCCGAACTCCCACTTTCCATGCCAATCGCTTAGTATACTGTTCCCCACACCCACAGTCGCAGTTTCGACGTGGTTCCTTCGCCGCCCTTGATCCCGCAGCCCCCATTACATGACACAGGTCGCATACCACTGAAACTGTCGGCCTTAAAGTGACTGCCTTCGTCCCCCCTCCCTATTCCCAGCACCACGCCCCCCTCCCAGCTCCCTGCCCGCCCGCCCACCTTCCCTGTGACTCACCCGCCCCCTCCCCCTCCTGACAAATACGCTGTGTCCAGTCAACCATGCCTTCGTCGTCCTCCTCGTCGGCCAGCACGCGGTCGCTACCTACTGAGACCCCGCTACCAAAAAGGCAGCTGGCACTGGTCGCGATGGTCGGCATCACGGAACCCATCCACATGACCCTGGTGTTCCCGTTCATCTACTATATGGTGCGTGACTTTAACGTCTCGGACGACCCCCGCTACGTCGGCTTCTACGTTGGCGTCCTGGCCGCCGCCTTCGCAGTCGCGCAGCTTGCAACGGGCCTGTTGTGGGGGATGGCGTCAGACCATTTCGGCCGCCGGCCCATCCTCCTGATCGGTGTCGCCGGGTCTATTGTCTGCCCCATTCTGTTTGGGCTGAGCAAGACATTCACCTGGGCCGTCATGATCCGGATCCTTTGGGGAATGTTGAACGGGAACGCCAGTTCCGTCAAAACTATGGTGGGGGAACTGACCGACGAGAGTAACCAGGCCAAGGGGTTCTCGCTCCTGCCGTTCTGTTGGCACACCGGGAGCGTTATCGGGCCCGTCCTCGGTGGCCTATTGGCCGACCCGGTCGAGCACTACCCGAGTCTGTTCGGCCAGAGTGTCTTGTTCAGGACCTACCCGTACCTCCTACCCTGCCTCGTTTGCTCGGCGCTGAGTTTTTTGGCTTGGGTGCTTAATTATCTTTATTTGGTGGAAACGGTTGAACACCACGCTCCAAACAGCGCTGCTGCTGATGACGTTGAGGAACAAGCCATCCACGACGCCCACTACGATCACCACCACCACCACGCCGAAGAGCCTTCCCACTATCGGGCCCGCGGCTCGAGCGGTGCGTCCACACATACCTCGTACGATCTCCCGGACGAGACTACCGCCCTGTTGATATCAACCAACGCCGCCATCCAGGCCAGCACCGCCGCGTCGGCCAACCCAATCTCGGTCGGGGGCCCGATCCCGGTTCCGATAGACTCCAACCACGCCAACGAATCCGGACCAGCCTCCCCGCGCGCCGGTCTGTCCATTGCCCTCAGCGGCGACCCGCTCCGCTGTACTATCGGCTACGCCGCCGTGTCCTTCTTTACGCTCTTCATTGAGGAGATGTTCCCCATCTGGGCCGCCACCCCGTTCGACAATGGCGGTATGGGCATGTCCACCCGAGCCATCGGTATCGCCCTGTCTGTGTCGGGCCTGTTCGTCGTATACCTACAACTCTACCTTTACCCGAAGGTTCAGAACGCATGGGGTGCCCTGCGGTGCTTCCGCCACGGTACCACGCTCTGCGCCGTCGTCGTACCGTGCTTCGGCATCCTACATTACCTCGAAGCAAGCCCCTCGAGCCTTACTGCCATTTATACGATGCTGAGCGAGGGTGACCTGCGCCCCATCACCTGGGTGGTCCTGATCGCCCTGCTCACCCTGAAGGAATGGTGTAGTGTCATGTACTTTACCAGCGCCTGCATCCTGATCAACAACGCCGTGCCTGACCGGCGATACCTGGGCACCGTTAACAGTGTGTCCTATAGTGCGGCCTCCTTGGCTCGTGCGGTCGGCCCGGCCCTTGGAGGTACCGTATTCTCGTGGTCGCTCACTACCGGATACCCGTTCCCGTTCAATCACAACTTCATCTTTGTCATGACGGCCTCGATATCCCTCGCCACCTACTTTATGTCGCTAACTTGGAATTCCCGTCTCGACCGCCGGGCGATATCAAAGACTTCCTCGCCCCAATGATTTGATGCATCCGTAGGGGAGGAGAGGGGCGTCGTCTAACACCTTGTAATGCGTCCACCCATTAGTGCCGGGGCGAATACCATTGATATCCCGCTTTACTTACATACCTACAATGTATCCTGCACATAAACGAGGTCATGGAGTCTCAGTAGGATGGCGACTGGTCTATACTAATATACCATGTCGGCCGACAGCTTGCCTAATTAGCGAGTAGAGTGACTGTACTGAATTCCCCGTGTGCAATATATGCGATGTTTAGTATGCAGAAGCTGCAATACGACGGTGGTATGTGGCGCCCCTGATCCGACCCGCCTCCTTAGCCTAGCCAGGTTCTACTTTTCGGTCTAGGACATATTCATTTAAGGGTCATTAGGCATATCCATAACACCCAATACCCTGTGCATCCCAATAAACCTGCTTGGTCTTCATTAGAATTAGAATGAGTTACAGCAGATCCCAAAAAAGGTTAAAATTAACCAATCATTTTATTTTAATACCAGCGTTGTGTACTGCCTGAAATGGTAACTTGAGTGTGACACATTGTGGGGCTACCGTTTAGCTGGGCAGTTCCGTTCCAACGAATATGTGCCGGATTACCATGCACACCGTTGACCATTTGCATTTAGCAGTGCATTATATTTTTATGGCCGCCGGTAAGTAGGTCGAGACAGAGGGGAGCATGTAGTTCACTCAGGTAGGTCTCTCTCTCCCCCCAACTTGAACTATAGGGAACTATGTCCACGACGGAGGGGGGGATTTACGGTGCGTCGACTACGAAGCATGTTTTGAAACGAAGATCGTCGTGAAATGGTGCAGGATGGGATATACGGCGGGATTTCCATCGGCAATTTCGTCCATTTCACCTTGGTTAACTATATTTTTATTGTATGTCGTGTAACGGCTATTACCCTTCTGGGGCTAATGTCGATGAGGCCAAAGGAAGATGGCCAATCCCCGGCCATGAGAGGGTGCCGTGCCGGCCGAGATCCCTCAACTGTATGAACCGTCGTGGCCCACTTCATCGATGCCTTGCCTCTACTTGGCGACCAAATGACCGCCCGATTCTCAGGGAATACCTAATAGCCGAACGTATTAACTTACCTCATCCTCCATGGCACCACGGCCGGAGGTTCATTTATGTATCAACACATAGGCCAAAGGGCGGTGCTCGCGAATTTCCCCACAATCGTTCAAGAGGGGCCCCAGGGACGGTACGTTTCATACATCTCACTCGCACCTCTCCCGCCCCTGCCGCTCGAGTATCGTCATGTCCTCCTTATCTCCTGCCTAATTTAATTCTTACCCCGCCTCCCTTATAATATACGGTTCCCCCGCCTCCCTGCTACGTGATCTCGATGGATATTACGCTGACTCCAATTAGCTGTGGGGCTCACAGGTCAAATCAGTCGTTTAATTATCCCGGATGTCGGAAAGCCCTTTACCTGCCGGGTAGTCCTAGTCAGGCCCAACCTCAACCGCAAGTCCCTTGGTCTTGTCCTGCCGGGGCATTCGCCGCCGGTCCGCATGTTGCAACAGCCGCCGCCGTCCACAACATTTCCCGGGCCGTCGTTTCATCCCTGCCACCCGGGCTCACGCGCGCCGCACTCTTCCGTTCACCCCCACATCCTTCCCCTCCTGACTGGCACCATGGTATCCGCAGTGCCTACTCCGGCCCTTGCTTTACCGTACCCCCTCCCCCACCCCCTCACTGGCGAACTGTTGTGATTCTGACCTTTTCTCGCCGATTGGATAAGGAGTCATGGATATAGCGGTCACCAGACTTGCAATCAGTGCGTCCGCGGCTTAACTTGCCCCTGACAGGGTTGTGTGTCGATCGGGCCGTCCCCCAGACATCCACACACACACACACACGCGCGCTAAGCAATGAGCCAGTAGCGCGTGCACGAGGTATGCTGCCCTGGGTCATTCAACATTGTTTTCATTAAGAAGACGGGTGTCTAGTCTACATGGTCTGGAAAGCCGGTCGTGGTTGCGCCGAGGCAGTATGGTCAGGCGGATCGGTGGGCAGTAGAGTAGACGATCTACTTGATATGGCGTGCATGCGTGAGTGGGCGGGGTGGGCAACGCAACTCGTGGGCTAGATCCCCTACAGGCAAGTCGGTTAGGTCGTGGCTAGTTATTGTTTTTTTTTTGCTGGTGTCGAACATCATCGATGGAGTAGCGCCCTCTGTCGATGTAGGGCAAACTCTCCCCCCTTCGGTTAAATTCAACGCTCGTCAACTGGTTCCCTCACCCCGGCCCCCATCTCATGATGCCTCATTGCTCCCTATCCCCTCCCTTTCTCCATTTCAGGTCACCTCCCATCGCGACCTCGACACTCCCCGCCGTCTCCACCTCTCCGTGTATTAGCGACTTGACATGAACTTCTGGTATTGGTGGTTCCCATGCGCCGATCTAGCGGGGGAGGCGGTTCCATGTAAACCCGGCCATCAGAAAATTGTCGGTTTCAGGCCACTCGCTTCGTCCAATTCGTACCCCCCTACATTATCCGTTTTTTTTTTGTTCAAACGACCCTGGATGCGAGAGCCAGTGTGTGTGTGGCAGTGTTATTTTTATATTCAGGACCCACTGTTTGGGCTACCATCCCTCTCTCCTGCTTCCTCGCGGCCTTGCGCCAGCTTAGCCATCGGTTGGGCCGGTTCGCTACTGATTCTCGTCTCCCTCAGAGTTTGACCGCCCCTGGAACGGGGGGCCTCCCCGTCGGCCTCGGCCCACCAACAACTTACACAGCCTACTGGAAGGCCTATTCCGGTATATATAATGGGATGGGTATCCAGCCCATCTCTCGGTTGTCGTCGTCAGCCCCTTAGCCCACCCACTGCCACATCATCTTCGGTTCGTTTCTCCCCTCCGTCCCCCTCTGGCTCTGCTCAGAGCCTGCCGCCGTCCGGTTCGCGATCATACACCCCCGTCCTGCCGCCCCAACTAGGGTTTGGTCCACAGTTGCCGTTGCTAAAGTCCCCGATAGCCCGTGCCGTCCGCCCTTCTCGCAAGCCGCTGCCTCCCCGCAACCATGACCGCCACCACGGTCACCGTGAAATCGTCAACCCCGAGCGAGGCCGTCCCGATGACGCCACTCCCTTGGCGCCAACTGGGAATCCTCTCGCTCGTGTCCATCACGGAGCCCATCCACTTCACACTGGTGTTCCCGTTCATTTACTTTATGGTACGCGACCTGCACGTCTCCGACGACATACGTTACATCGGCTTCTATGTTGGTATACTCGCGGCAGCTTTCTCGGTAGCCCAGTTGGCCACCAGTATGGTCTGGGGGATCTTATCGGACCGCATCGGTCGCCGGCCCGTCCTCTTGATCGGGGTTGCTGGGTCCATCGTCTGTCCTATCCTGTTCGGAATGAGCCAGACTTTCGCGTGGGCCGTCGTGATGCGCCTCGCTTGGGGGATGCTGAATGGAAACACGAGCACCATCAAAACCATGGTTGGCGAATTGACCGACGAGAGTAACCAAGCGAAGGGGTTTGCGACCTTGCCCTTGTGCTGGAATATCGGCTGTGTCATTGGCCCCGTGCTCGGCGGGCTACTGTCTAACCCCGTGCAGAACTTACCCTGGCTGTTTGGTAGCAGCGTTCTGTTCAAAACTTTCCCTTACCTCCTGCCTTGCATGTGTTGTTCGGCCCTGAGTTTCCTCGCCTGGGTATTCAACTACCTCTACCTCGAGGAAACCATGGATGACCATCCGTTCCGGGATGATGATGGCAATGCAACCGAGGAGGAGGAAGTAGGGATTGTAGAATACCAAGAAGTGATGGAGGAAGGACATTTGATCCCGGAGGCCGACGGCTATCCCTTCTATGGCAGTGTGCACCATTCGACTATCTCTGGTGGTGGCGACCACATCTCGTGCACTGTGTCTTCCCACTCTGCCGACACCGTACCGGATGAGACGAGCACTCTGCTAGCCCACACCAGCACAATGATCCAGCTCAGTGCCGGCACCATGGTCGACATCACCACCCTTCACGACCCGCTCTCCCTTAGCGGGGCGACCACCCCGACCAACACGGTGATACGCACCGACCTCCCGTCCAAGACCTATGGCGCCTACCGCCATTCGTCAAAGGAGTCTGCACCGTCGGCCAGTGTCGGCCTGTCTATCGCGCTGACCGGCGACCGTCTCCGCTGCACCATCGGTTACGCCCTCGTCGCCCTCCTCACGGTGATGATTGATGAGATGTTCCCCATTTGGGCTGCCACTCAGCCCCGCCTGGGTGGCATGGGCATGTCCAGCCGAGCCATCGGCGGCGCCCTATCCACCGCGGGATTTCTCGTCATCTACCTCCAAATCTACCTCTATCCGAAGGCCCAGCTGATCTGGGGGACCCTCCGGTGCTTCCAGTACGGAGTCGCCCTCTGCGCCGTCGTGTTCCCGTGCTTTGCCGTCCTCCACCGCCTCGAGTTTATCGACCCGGTCGTGGCGCCCATTGTCCATTTACTGGGTAACGATGGGCTCAAGGTTTTCACGTGGGTGGTGATGCTCGGGTTGCTAACCCTCAAAGAATGGTGCGGGGTGTTGTACTACACCAGTATCTGCATCCTGATCAATAACTCGGTGCCTGACCGCCGGTACCTGGGGACGGTCAACAGCGTGTCGTATAGTGCGGCGTCGTTTGCTCGTACCATTGGTCCGGCCATTAGTGGGATGCTTTGGACTTGGTCACTTACCAGCGGCTACCCGTTCCCGTTCAACTACAACTGTATCTTCGTGGCCACCGGTACCCTTGCTCTTATCACCTACCTTCTGTCGCTGACTTGGGACGCTCGTCTCGACCGTCGCGCCTTTTCCAAGTCCGCTTGATTAGAACGCTGTGATGTGCGGTCGAGGGTTAAACAGGGCGAACGGCCTCAGCTATTTTGGACCGCGTTGATAGGTGGGACCCCCCTCTCTCGTTGGGCAAGTCAGTGAAATGAGACCATACCGGTGTAGAACCCGTTGGTCATCATCCTTCTGCTTGACTCCTAGTGCCACTTTGCCTATACTCGACTTAATCTTCACCCCTAATCTATTTCATATTTGTACACACTCATACATATCCCGCCCACACTCCGGCACGCACACGCTCTCTTTCTCTATAATTGAACCCCTCACTCATTTCTCCTCACACAGTCTGTGAATGCGCCAATAAATGTGTCACAAAACTTAGCAGAATTCCTGAGGGATCGACCCCTCGGGAGGAACCAGCCTGTTCCAACTATGGGCGATAAACGATTGACAGCTAGCCTCCGTGTGTCCCACTCCTAAGTAGGCATGGCCGGTGGCACATGCTTGAGGATTATTGGATGCTTACCAGCGGGCTACCTCGATATAGTCCGTCGGTAGGAGGGTCCCAGCGAGGGAGCGGGAGTAGTGCCTATCGGGGCCTTGTCGCCCTTCTTATCGTTGCTTCAGCGAGTACCCAGATAGAAGCAGCTGAGTGTCCACTTCATATTCCGAAACGCCCTGTTCAAGTTTTCGTGTAGACATTGCTGCCTTCATCTACCAGCCTCGCCCAAATGACCATCGCCCAGGTGAGATGCACACCCAAATGAGGGCCAGGCCGCGCCTGTGAGCTTATCAAAGCCCCCTCCCTGTCGCTTCCTAGTCCGGCTAGCATCGTCTCGGGGAATGTGTCGACCGATGCCCGCACCTCCTAGCCCTGCGCCAAACGATGTTATCTTAGCCATGTGCCACATGTCTATCTGGCGAGGTGCCATCTGCCCGAGATGCTTACCCGGGGCAACGTCGACTCCACCACCTCCCTTCGTCCATGTAACTGATTGATACTCTTCGTATATATATATATATATATTTCTCTTAGAACCCCGAAATCGCCGCGGCCTACGAGGACGTGCGCAACGACAAGTCCGAAACCAACTGGCTGTCATTAGAATATGTGAGCGACAAGAAGGACGAGCTTAAACTGGCCAAATCGGGTAAGCACTTTTTTTTTACCGTTGCGTGCCTCGCACGTTTATAGCTTTTCTATTTGGAAGGCCTGAAAAGGGGGGGGGCAAACCGTCAGATCCATCTCGGTGATGCTCCTCCTCCCCCCCTTACGCATAATTATTATCATTCACTGATGCTCAAACTCTTACATCGCTTCCCCCTCCCTTCTTGGTATCTCGCCCTCGTTCGATCAAACAGGGTCAGGTGGACTCACTGAGTTCGTCAAGGAACTCAAGCCTGACCAGGCCGCTTTTGGCTATATCCGGTAGGTTTCTCGTCGTAGCGTTGGTACACCCAGGGAATTTTTTTAATAGCTTTCTTATCGGCTGCCTACTAATGACAAGCTAGTCAACCCGGCTGTGGGGCCCGCAGGCCATGGTCGGTTTTGGGAAAAGTTACAGAGGTCGCAGGTGGCAAAAACTTACCATACAACCTCGTACGCTATTCTCCTCTGATATTGCCAACCCATCTCCTGACACAGCGTCCCCATTTCCAATGACGAGCTCTCGCAGCGGACCAAGTTCGTGTTGGTCTGCTGGTGCGGACCCCAGGTGAAAGTCATGCGCAAGGCCAAGCTAGGGGTAAGTTGTACCCTCATGGCAGAAGTGAAGGATGATAGGGGCGGAAGAAAGGCTGGGGAAGACTGGCGCTATTCCCAAGCAGAACCTCCGTCTCCTTAATACCTATGGTTACAAGGCCCCTCGACCCTACCTAAACCAGTTTCGTTGGGCTGAGGTTAATCTTCTCTGCCATCCGTCTTTCCATATACACTTTTTTCCTCGGCCCGTCCAGATTCACAAGTCCGAGGTCAAAAAAGTTCTACAGGCCTTCTCGATCGAAGTCATGGGTTCCGATGTCCACGACCTGGACGAGAAGGACATTGTGCTCCAGCTGCGCAAGGCCGGTGGTAAGTATCATCTGAATTGTAATGAGTCGTAACAACCAGGTATGGCGTTGTCGATATCTAAAAAGATGCCAACGTAGTAACGACCTTGGTTTACCCTTCCTACATTTCACCCTCCACCCCTCCCCCTACCGTATAGGTGCCAATTATGATAGGTAAGTCGTCCTATAAGATCACCCGTGGCCCGTTGATAAGGGCGCTTCGGCCCGCTCCGTGTGTACGAAGGCCGTCCCTCTAATCCCCGTCCCCTCCCCCCATTCATTGGTTTACCTCTCCCACCTCAGACAGTCGAGTAACTATTAATTGTCCTCATCGCTCACAAGGCACAGTGTCAAGCTTAATACAACATCTTGTGTCATGCACTTATAGGGTCCACTGACGAATCAATAAAATTACCCGTATAACTCCAACTCTGCCGAGTATCGTTCCCACCGGATCTGGGCAATTAGCCTTTATCAATAAACGAAGAAACAATACTAATACGTTACATAGAAAAGTTAATGGGGGCTAGTCGATGGACGGAATCAAAAGTCGAGCTGGGGCACTTCCTCGCTCTCGAGTGACCGGTTGTGTAGCGGCTTGATAATCTTGTCAAAGTACGGGATATCGTTATGGTTGGGGTTGTTGGCGCGCACGAGGTTGAAGTAGGCTTCGTAAATGTTGCCATCGTAGCGACCGAGGGGGGAGTTGACGATGTAGTCCGAGTAGTTGAAGGCGTCGACGAGGCTAACGGCGTCCTGGCGCACCTGGGTGAGGAGGGTACTCATGGCGTCGTGGAGGGTGGCGATCTGGTCGACATTGAAGAAACCGGATTGCAAAAACTCGCCCTTGTTCTCCTGGATGGCGTAGGTCCCGTAGAGGAGACACAGACGGGTCAGGATGGGCTGGACGCTGGCCGGGGCCCGCGGGATGGCGTCGGCGAACCGGGCAACTAGGTACCCGTAGCAGTGGAGGCGAGCGGCGTGGAGACGCAGGGTGGCGCACTGTTCGTAGGCCTCATCCTTGGTGACCTTCTTACCGCCAGAGGTGGCAGCCTGCAGGGCCTTTTCGAAGCGGGCGGTGGCACGCGCAACCGCGCTGGCCGCCACGGCACCCCAGGCCTCGCGGATTACCTCGGTGCGTAGCAGGTCGGCCTCGGTACGGGCCGGGCAGGGCTGGACGGGCTGCAGGGCACGGGCGAGGTAGGCCACATTCTGAGCCAGGGGTTTACCGGATTGACGGTGCTCAAGGAGTGTCGAGACCAGGTAGCGGCCACATTGCAGGGTCAGGATCGTGTTGTCACCCTCCCAGGTGCACTGCACGGCGAAATCCGTGTACATACCGGATAATCCTGTGTAGGCCGAGTAGCCATGGCCACCCAGGGACTGGCGACACTGCTCAATGGTGTTGAGACAGTTCCAGGTCCCGAAAGCCTTCAGACCAGCGGCCGTGGCGTGTGTCTCCTTGAGACTCTCCAAAATTCCGGTGAGGTCCTGGCCATCCTTGGCGCCGTTGATCTGGCGCATCAGGGCATGGTAGACGCGTGTCATCTCCATACCAGTGAAGTTAAGCGCGTAGGTCTGGGCCAGGAGCGGCAACAGACGGTACTGGTGGATTGGGTAGTCCAGCAGCTTGGTCTCCAGTTGGCCGGGCACCGCGGCGAACTGGCGGCGGATGGCGGCGTAGCGGATGGCCACCATCAGGGCCTTCTTGGACATATTGGCGCTGTCGGCCACCATGCTCACGCGACCCTGGATGAGGGCGCCGTAGGCCAGTTGGGCGAGCGCGGGTTCCTGGACGTCGCCGGCGCGGCTCACCTTGGTGTGCTTCATAAGCATATTGAAGCGAGGGATGCGTACGTAAGTGAACTGGATCCAGCCGTTGTCGATGCCGTCGCGACCCATCTTCTTACCGATATCACCGATGGTGACACCAGGCAGGAGTTTGTAAGTGGCGGTGTCACGGAGCGGGACGACGAAGGTTTTGGCTCCGTAGCGCTTGCCCTTAACAATCAGCTGGGCGTAGACGGCCGAGTAGTTGGCACTGTGGGCAGCGCCCCCGATCCACCACTTGGTGGCGGTGATGGTCGGAGTGTGGATAACAAACTCGTCCGTCTCCTCGTCAAAAGTAGCGGTGGTCTCGAGCCCGGCAACGTTGGACCCGTGGCCCAGCTCGGTCATGGCGAAACAGCCCACAAGGCCGTTGAGGGTAAAGGCACCCTTGTCCATCCAGTAGCCAAGCTGCTCGGCAGTGGCCTGGCCCTGAATGGCCCCGAAGAACAGCCCAAAGTGGACGCCGAAGCGGGTCCAGAAGGCCGGGTCTACCACACTAATGACGGCCATGCGCTGCCAGAACAGGTCCAAGGGCTCGGTCTGTAGGTGGTGCACGAGGTTCGCCACCTTGGCCATGGTGCGCTCGCGAATCTGAGCCAAGGAGAGGTCGGGAGAGTTGTCCATCCGCCACAGGGGGTCACGCTCGAGTTCAAACATGACTCGTTCCTTGTACTCGGCGGCCGCGGGGCCATTGTCGATGAAGGTGGTGAGCTCGCGCACGGGGAACGACGGGTTCTGGCGTTCCTCGGCCAGAGACTGCTTGGGGTCGGCCGGCGCGGGGGCCGGTGGGAGGCCCTGTGAGGTCTGCGGGGCGGACTTGGTCTGCTGAACCATGGCTAAAACGGAATGAGTGAATGGCGGGAAACAAGGGGATGAAGAAGGAGTCGCTGGGGTGGAGTAAGCGAGCAAGCGAAAGACAGAATACCCCGGGGCAAAGACAACTGGCGGGAAGGGGTTCGAGGGACACGATGGCACGTGTCAACGGCGCTAGGAAGTCGAGAGAAATGTGGGGGGTGCGACGGTTAGGGCAAAGAGATGGGTGGCGCGGTGGTAGTAGCTGAGGGCCAAGTGCGGTGGTGGATGAAAATAGATATGGGAGGAGGTGGGGCTTGGAAGTACGGGCTTAAGGAAGGGGTAGGAGTGGCTAATGAAACCAGCGATGGAGCGAGAGGATGGGACGATAAACGGTCGAATGAAAATATAGGCCGCTCGTTAGGTGATCTGGCGGTTTGATGGGGTTATATAGGGAGGCAGTAGGCGACTGTGGCACATGCATATGAAAAAAAGGGGGGTTTCGGAGGGCACATAGCGCCTAGTATCAGAAGCCAAAGGAACTGAGTCCTAAAGAGGCTCCAGTGCAGCCGGTCTGGCAGCGGGGAGTACTGCATGGCCACGTGATGGCAGCATCAGAATACATCGGGCCGCTCCAAAGGCGGTTCAAGCCGGTAGCAGTCCGGTGCCCAGTTTATGCTGCTAGCCTCATGCCGCTTCCCCTTCCTTCCGCCGTCCAGTCCTTACCCTCTTACCCATTTGCACATGCCAGCTAAACTCAACCTGCACACCTTGACTGCTTTCCGTCCCCCTGGCACGAGTGGCCAGCGATACGCCCAGCCGCTAGAAAATCCCCACGGATAGGTCACGGGCCGACGACATTGGCCACGGGCGGCTTGGTACAGACGCCGCAGAGCGATCCGCCATATCGGTGCTTGCTCAGTTAACTATCGCCTAGTTGAACCGCCGGTACGAATCTTCTCCACGGACTAGAAAAGAGGTCGACGCTGACCAGACTAGCCGTGCAGGATGTTAGTCCATGAGCAGTCTATTTAGCCATCCAAGGGATTACGCTGCTTAGCAGCACGACCCACTGCAATGCAAAGCATGTGGTCGCGTAACGGGAATGGCCCTTCACGCCGAGGGACCTGCATCACACGCTAAGACGGAGCAGACTGCGTTAGCCCTGCTTCAGCGGGGCAATTGGGAATCCACAACAGGCAGCGCTAACTGTGCTATGCACGTCCCACCTAACTTTGTACTCCAAACATGTTGGCACATGACTGGGCCATTGCACACGCAGTTATTGGTGTGGACTTGGCCCTTGTGAGCGCACCTGTCAAAAAACAGTGGCAGCGTGCCTCTGCGTGGGTGGCCAGGTCATAGGTAACCATCGAAGTAGATCCGGCGGCATCCAGGGTATAGGTGGCGGGCAAATCGGGAGCGAGCTTTGGAAAAGCGTCCCATCAGCGTTGTGGCTCATTCCATGCACCGAAGCGAAGGATGCGACTTCTCGGCGCTGCTAGACAGAAACCAGACGCGTCCGGGGGTCGCCGGGTAGACTACGTAAGCGAGGATTTCCCGCCCTGGGTGACCGGGTTTTGAAAACATAGGTTGGCAGTCACGCCCTGTCAAACTGACATCACATCCCGACTGCGATTAGGCGACGAGTGAGCTGCGGAGTGCCGTGGGCTGCGAGGTGTTGGTAACAAATACCATTCACCGCATTATAATGGCTAACCGCTCAGCATCGCAATCAAAAGGCAGCAGCCTCGGTTGCAGTCCATATTCAAAACATGTGAAAGTCCAAGGCGCAGTGGGTAATGCCTACACGTGAACAGCCTAAAAACTGAGAATCCTGACGAGCCATCCATCATGTAGCAAATGATATTGAAGGCTCGAAAGGCTTATTGTGACGCCCATAAACAAGACTGCATAACTGCTGCACTAGTCTGCAGTCTCTTCAAGCCCCCCTCCATCAACGGTTGCCAAACCTTCTAAGCAACCGCCGGAGCTATATATTTGGCCATGAACCTTACCACTTAGCACCCTATATCAACCCCGACCTCCGCCCTCCTTCATGACTCTCTCTCTGTTTTGTTATCTACTTTCTGTATTGCTCGACAGGGCGTAGCGCTCGCCACCTCCAGGTGGCCCTTCACTTCTTCACCTCAATATACCCCCTGCTACGCCACTCCACCGTTGACCCTCACATCCTCCTGCAAGGTCACCGCAATAGGATTTTGAATACAAACTAAATTCAGGTGGGAGAAGGCCGTACTGTAGAACCCCAAAATTGCTGGGGGGACATGGCTTGTGGTGTCCTCCCGGGCCGTCGTCCCGATAGCCTATTGGCTGTCCTACGATGGGGAGGTTCAATCGGGCGGGCGGCATGGATTTGTCCTGCTCCGACGACCAAGAGGGCACTTGGTTTGCATTGAGGTGCACCCCTCCGCCTTTCTTTCCTTGTTATGTGTGAGCTTTACAACCGCTGCAGTTACTAGTGGCGCCTACTGGGCGACTTGGACCCCATCACCTAGCCCCTAGTACCGCTAAATTTGCACCATCCTTGATTTTCACAATTTTATCTACTTCCTTCTCTGCCCCTCCCGGGGCCTCCCTTCCTTACACCTTTTCAAAAATAGCTGCCACTATGCTAAGTGTCACACACAAGGCACATTGAATAAACCCCCCCTCCTCCTCCGCCTAAATTTGACGACGTCCCTTGACTACGACCATTCCGCCTCACCATGTCGCGACTTATGCGACACATTCGTGTGTCCCAGCCCACTTCTCTGCACCACCCCGGCCCATGGATTCCGGGAATTCTGCCGCATCGGGTCCGCCAGTCAATTCGTTCGGTGGGATCGGTGCCCAGTACCACGGGTAATCCCGTTGCTACGTCCTCATCCACGACCTCCGACACGGCGAACTTTGAGACCCAATTCAAAGCCGCCCGTCTCGCTGACCTCCGAGCGCGGGCGGTCCCTCTTTACCCGCGCCTCACGCCGACTCCGACTTCAGACCTGCACGCCGAGGAAAGTGACGCTATGACCGACGGTTTCCAGCACGTGATGGTCCGAACCCTGCGTGAGACCTGGGACCGCGCGGACCTGCCCAAGGGGAGCCGCTTGCGGGACGTTACTCTTACGCTCTATGGCCGGATCGTCTCCCGGCGCGACGCCAGCGCCAAGCTCATATTTCTCGAGGTGGAGGAAAACGGTGCCCGCATCCAAGTGGTGTTATCCCGCGCGAACCTTCAGCCCCCACCTGAAAGTCCCAAGTCAGAACGAGACAAACCAACCTGTATGTCGTCACGGTCAGAGGCCCCACCACTATCGAATTTCCACGACGGTGTCCACCGGACCCTCCACCGCGGGGACCTCATCGCCATCCGTGGATTCATCGGCAAGACCAACACCGGAGAGCTTAGTGTCTTCGCCGTGGCCCCTGTACGCCTCCTCACCCCGTGTCTACACGACTTACCGTACCGCACGGGCCTGAAAGATCATCAGAAGCGGTACCGCCAACGCTACCTTGACCTACTCCTCAATCCAGACCACCGTACCTGTGTGCTGGCCCGCGCGACCATCCTTCGGACCCTCCGGCAGTTTCTGGACCGCCGCGGATTTATCGAGGTAGAGACACCCGTCCTATGGCCCCGAGCCGGAGGTGCTAACGCGCGGCCTTTTATCACTCATAGCAATGCTCTCGGCGGTGGTAACGGCGACGCTGGGTCTCCGACGGCAGCAGCGGGGGCAGATGGCGATACGGCACCCGGGGCCGGCAACGCACTGCCACTGCAGCTTCGCGTGGCACCCGAACTCTTCTTGAAACAGCTGGTAATTGGAGGCCTCGATCGCGTCTACGAGATTGGAAAACAGTTCCGTAACGAAGGGATTGATGCTAGCCATAACCCAGAGTTCACCACTCTGGAATTTTATCAGGCCTATACCGATATGGAGGGCCTGATCCAACTGACCGAAGAAATCCTGGGTGAGCTGGTGGCCGCGGTGAACACCCAGCTAGGCCGCGGAGACAGTCAATCCGTGAGGGTTACGTATAGTAAGGAGAGTGACGGTGAACCCATCAACCTAGATTTTACGGCGCCGTTTAGGCGCTTGGACGTCACAAAGGAGCTCGTGAGGGCTATCGGCCGGCCTCTTCCGGACTTCAACGATGCTGGTAAGTGCTGGTGAGGACATTGACCTGGAATGACGTCCTGGACGTGCTTGTAGGGTAGAGCTTTGGGTACAGGTCAGCAACAGACAGCTAGCTTGATCTTCCCTGCACCGGCCCGTCATCACTTTTAATACGCGGGGGAGGGGATTACTCAATTGCATTTTACTTCTTTACCACACCCAACCCCACAGACTCCGCCTTGGCCACCCTCCGGGCCATCTGTGTCGAAGGTCGCATCCCCGTATCGGAGCCGGCCACCCTCCCGCGAATCCTAGACACCCTCATTGGCCACTACATAGAGCCGCTCTGCGTCCAGCCAACCTTCCTGTACGGCCACCCCACCATCATGAGTCCGCTGGCCAAGGCCAACGATCGCGACCCTAGTATCGCTCAACGGTTCGAACTGTTTGTGCTCGGCAAGGAAATTGTTAACGCCTACGAGGAACTGAATGACCCGAAAGACCAGTTGCTTCG
>JANBPT010000488.1:0-33801 GCA_027575765.1 Tieghemiomyces parasiticus | reverse complement strand
TACCGAACTTCCCCCTTCCCTGCTTTTCGATCCTGCCGAGCTTCGTGTGTCCCATGTGTCCCTCACGATAGCATTCCACCATTCGTTGAGTATCCCCTTGCCCTTCGCTGCCAGTCGCCGCCGTTTACCGCTCGGTAGGCGTTATTGTGATATTTTGACGACCCTGCGACGTCGTAGGTTCTGCACAGAACGCCTTGTCCTACCGTCCCCATCCAGCCACGATGGTCTACACCGCCAACACCGTCGAGCTCTGCGACCGTTACCGCGTGTACAAGCGTATCCTCAACGCCTACGCCGCCAAGTCCAATGGTCAGGTCACTCGCCTGCGGTCAGCCGACCCTAAGGCCTGGCCCCTTGGCGACACCGGGGTCCTGGTCGGGTTTTTCGTCTGCCGCCGCCGCCGGACAATCGAGTTTGCCGTACGCTACGTGTCCAAGTTCACCATGGACGAGGTGTATGACCTGGTCGAGTGCGTCGACGCCTGTGCGAAAGGCGCGGCCTTCTACTACCTTGACGGCCGCGAGCGGTACTCGGCCTTCGACCGGGAGATGGCTTTCATCACCGACACGGAGCGGATGCTGGAGAGGCATATCCTGGCCTGAGCAGTAGAGAGGGGAGAGAGAGGGGACAGCTGCCAATAGAGTAAACCGTCTACTCCACGCTTCAAGCATGGAGGGGGGGGTAGGTGCGGACGTGGCGGCGGATACTTCGGACTAGGCAGTCAAACCCAGCCATCGCTGACGTTGGGAATGTCCAACCTGGTCGGAGCAAGTATACGCTGCTCAATATAGTGAAGTTGACGTGCAGCCGCCTAAGCCCCTCGAGATGAATACACCTCTCGACGCGCGAGTGGCGCTCATTCCGGTGCATGGTAACAGGGGATGGTCAAGGCGGTACAGTCCGTCTACCATCTAGCCAGTCCAACCTCCCCAGCAAAATACCATATCCTGGCCAAGTAAAATACAAAGTAAAAGAACAGTCACAAGTGGCATGGTATGTGGCTGAGCCAGGAAGCAAGGCAGTGAAGCCACGGCCTACCCATTGGTCCCGCTATGGACTGTACGTTGTGCCTGGCTCCCAAACGTTGGTTCAAGTGCATAGGCTAGTCTGGCGGACCATGCACAGTTGCAACAGACAGTTGCCCTGCAGAATCCGTGGCGAGATGTGAGGGGAAAGGGTGAAAGCGTAAATGGCCGCCCCGGAGTGCCACCAGTAGAGTCGCTTATTACACAGTCTATTCCACAGTGGACCGAGACTACAACGAATACCCGTGGCCGGCTGGCACTTCTAGCCGTGCAGAGGACACCATTGTAGTATTTTTATTTTCCACTTTTGGCGACTTGTGGTGGGCTAAAATGCCGAAGGGAATAAAGGGTTGATTAGAAGTGCACGGGTAGAGCAGTAGTGATAGAGTTGTTGTTTATTGCAGTCGGTGTTGTGTGCGCCTTATAAGTCGGATGGAGGCTCGCGTGTTTGCGTGGTCGTGGCTAGGAGCGAGCACTCTCGGCGAGACCTCGGTCGGGAGAGCTCTGGTGGAAAGGTCGCGGAGCTGATGGTGCAAGGTTAGCGTGGATGAGGCCTGTTGGAGGGTGAGGTCATCCGAGGCGTTTGGGCGGGCATCTAGGTGCAGAAAGGATGTACCTCGGTGCCGGAGGTAGCCTGAGGCTTAGCGCTTCTTTCAGGTACGACTGCCAACCAGAATATGTATATGTATACCTACCCAATGCCGTATCCGAATGACACGCCCGTCCCAAGCCCGCTAGGGAACAACTATACGCTATACGATAGCCTATTCCTAAACCACCTGTAGGCGCTGCTCTCTGTCCTCTACCTTCCTCCCTCTTGTTCTACACACTACCTGTTGCCTCTAATCATACCGTATTCTCGGCTGCAGACAGGCTCCTGGCTTGATGAACTCAAGCCCAGCCTGGTCAATGGCACATGAGGACCCGCTTTGCTTCGGACCCTCCAACGGCCACTGGCCACCCCCTGACTCAACCACCGGCCATCTAAATCGGGTACAGCACCTACCAAGGAAGAACAACATCATCGCCAGTACCACAACCACTATCCCTTGCTTACTTTTTCCTTATTTGTATTAATCTAAAAAAAATCCACACCTTCAGCATTAGCCCTACCGTGCAAGTCAAGTATTCCACTCTCAGCAGCTTTGTTTAGCAGCCTTGTGAGACTCCCTGATGACCATCCATATGGTGAAGGGAGGGGGGTGAGTGGCTCACATTGCTGAGGAGGGTGTCAATTAGACCCTCTGGACGGCTGGCCTAGCGTTAGCTACTCATCAACAATGCCACATGAGTGAGTAGAGTTTGGGTCCTATCCCCAGAACCCATCGTTTCTTAGCACTGTGGCCCATCAGGCAACCCCCTCTACTGGGATCAAAATAGACAGTAGAAGGCAAGTGGGATAGGCGGACAGCGTGGAGGGGATGGATTACCGTGGTGTGTTGGGCTTCAATAATACATGATCAACTGAGGAGGCCTAACAAGGCCAGACGGGAGAAGGAAAGTAGACGAGAGAGAACGGGTGAGTTGGGGCCCGGAGCACCGTTGTGGTGCCCATACGTGGGGGACTGGCACCAACTGGACCAGTAAACATGCGGGGAGGGTTTGTTGAGGCGAAACAGTTTAAGAGCCGCCCGTAGGTGGCGAGTGCCACGCCCTGTCCAGCAATACAAAGCGTAAGCAACAGAGTGGAGATTGAGTACCTGAAGGCAAACTTGGTGGTTCATATAGCAAGGCTGGGCTGCAAGAGCGATTGGTTTTGGAGGTGATTCTGAAAGGTAAAGGGCCTCATGGGTTCATGCGTTGGTAGCATGAGTTTGTGGGGAGATGTATGGGTGACTCCTGCGGTACAGGTAGCCGGTTGTAGGCTGAAGTGCTTGTGTTGAAGTTACTTCTGGGTAGTATCAGCATGCGCTAGTCCTAGTGTGGTCTATAGGCACCACACATCCCTCATATGGGCCGCGGCTAATCCTCAACGCTTGCCAAGGTGGTATCTTTTGACAGCCCTACCCCTTAAGCAACTACCATCCGTGTCTTAGCCTTCTATAGGTGACTCAATAAATTTAGAGATCAAAGCTTGAGGTCTTAGGCAAGGAATTGAATGGTGTAAACCATTTTAGAATCGGTCCATTTCTCGCTTCACAACTTGCGTCTTTGCCTCTTCATCCCACTATCTTTCGAAGTTCAATCCCCCCACCCCATCCCACTATACCAGGCGTGGTGTGCGGGTCCTCATTTTTAATTCTTATTCCAAGGGCCACAAGGTAGATTGTCTTATATCTGGATCGTTTGCCCTACAGGGCCTGGCTGCCCCTAGCCATGTCACCGTCTACAGGTGGTCAGCTCGCTTTTTCACCGGCCACTACTCCTCTGAGGAAAAGCCCCGGTCAGGTCGCCCATCAGGTGACATTGGTAAACTTTACAAGGCTGTACTACTGGAACTGTTGGAGGACGACCCACCACTGACTGCTGACCAGCTAGGTCATGCCTGCTGCACTTCCCTTAGTACCATGCGTAGAGCCCTGGGGCTGTGTGGCTACCGCGACCGCTGGGCCTCTCATGACCTCACCAATGACCAGCACCGCCGATAGGCAGGCTTTACCACTGAGTTCCAGGAGAAGTTTGACGGAAGCCAGTGGCTACCTGCTAGACTCTATCGTCCTAGGTGGCGAGACCTGGGTGTACCTTTGTGGCCCCCCTGCTGGCCCTAATCGCTGGAGGGGGTGTCCTAAAGAGGGTCCTGCACCAACTGAGACCCACCGAGGCCGTACCACTCCCAAAGTGACGCTGACCATTGTTTTTCACCAGGCGTGGCCTGTTGCACCTGAGCGTCAAGCCTCCTGGGTGTCAAGGTCTCCACTGATCACTACGTAGAGTGTGGGCTTGAGCCCATGGTCCAGGCCTGGCTGGAGGCACGTGGAAATCTGGGCCGTTACCCTCCATAGCTCTATCATGGTAATGTACCGCCGTCTCGTGTTGCATCTACCTAGGCCTATATTTCCGACGCTAAACTCAAACTATTGCCAGCCCCTCCCTACAGTCCTGCTGACTTGGCCTCCAACGACTTCTGGCTGTTTAGGAGTATCAAACAGCAGCTACGGAGTAAGAAGGTCTCCGCAAAAGAGGTGGCCGCGGAGGCCTGACAACATGGCTGCCATCAATCTTCACCACTCGGCGGCCTCGTACTAGCCAGCGATCATAAGTTCCAAAGTAATTAGGTTGGAGACTGGCTAGCTCCGATTATCATTTGACAGAGAATCCTTTACATTATAATGGCATCTCTACAGGTATGGACGATAGCCTTCTCCCTTTAGCTAGTTTGCACTGTGTCGATGGCGCCTGATTCACCACGCGTGGACCAATTTTTTTTCGGAACGCTGTCCTTCATCAAGCATAAACCACCCAATGCCCGTATGGCCACGCCAACGGATCAGGCTTTTAGTCACGGGGAGCCACCGATGATCGTTGGTTTCATGATGTCAGTATCTGTACCGAATTTTAGCGGGGTAAAGCGATGGTGTTAGTATGATGAGGAGATGAGAAAGAACATCTCTTACCGACCGTCCACCAAGAGTTATTACTGAGGGTCACAACTGATAGGAATGAATTAGGCCTATAACCAGCACTTGTAGAGCCTTCTTGTGTTAAAAACAAGATTAGCCGACCAGCGAGATTTTGATAGACAGCTTCGTGCGGCATGGTGAGACACTTGGTGGCCTGTCTTGATCGCTGGACCAATGTTGCGGGAGAGAGGTTTTATCTGACAAACACCTTAGCTTTGTGGTTGAAACAGTCTCTCTGAATAGGTGAAGGAGAGATCTCAGTGCTAATCCATAGTGGCTCAAGTAGACCTTCTATGTGGTTATAAGGAATAGACGCACCGCCCCTCCCTTTACCCCTTCGTTTTCCATCGCTTGCCTATATGGCTCCTTGCACGAGCTTGTACGCTGGCGCATTCCTACTGACTTACCCCTCGATGGCATTATAAACTCTGACTCGTTTATGAACCCCACACGCCTCGCTACTCAGGATTGGATACACCCCACGCTGTGTTTAGATGGGCTGTCTGGGTTGGAAAGATGGCATGTGATAATATCTGGCAGGTATCATATTATGTTGATCTTTTGCACTCAGCGAATGTAGCTTGGGATAGCACGATTCAACTTTGCGGACGCAAGGCATGCCTCGTAAGCTATCCTTAAGTCGACCGTAAGCTGGCCTGGTGTCGCCTGGTCTAGTACGGGGGTTTCCAGCCGGATTTCTAGACGCTTCAAATGGTGGTATGAGCCGTTGAGCCATATTCCTGGCCGGTATAACGCCGATTCGGGAGAGCAAGGCCCGGAAGCCAACGTCTGCCGGCTGTTAAAGGGGGCGGCACCGTTGCCAGGTCCACGACGGATAGTCCATCTATCACCTGATTTGCCATACCAGGGTCTAGTGCGACCCTAACAGGATCGACTACTTCGCCATCAAGAGGCGAGACGAAAGGGCTTGGTCTCGTAAGAATCCGTTGGGGGTAGTTGGGCCAAAGGTCAAACGATATCAGTTACACCAAGTCTCTCGCTCCCGTCGGCTGACGCAAGGCAAGCCACAGCTATGGGGGAATGGACACGTTTTTTGCGGTGGGGCCACGTTAACGCACCTAGAAGATGCGCAAGTGGCCAAGGGGTGCGCGGAAGAGTCTGTACATTGGGCTTGGGAAGCGAGGGGCCGGGCCGAGTGGTGCGAGAGGGGGGGCTCATGATCCGTGGCCCTGCAAGATCCCGCCGCTATGGCGCCACTTTGGCCCTCGAACTAAACATCATCCCACTTTGGCTGTGGGCCACGCTGCCAAAATCCTCCAACGCTCAAATTACCAGCCGTGTTTTGACGGCCTTGAAACTCGCGTCCTTCCTATCCTCAGCTGCCCTTTGCAAGTCGGAGGAAACTTGGTCCTACCATTAGAAGCCACCACCGCTCCACTGGCACTGAGCGTCTGTCAACCGGCTATTGGCCCCACCACTTTTTTTTTGACATGGTCTGACAATCTCTCGGCTACCCGTTATTTGAACACGCGAGGGCTTGACCAGTCGGTTGCAGGGTTATGGATGGGTGGGGTTGGTCAATTGTCACCCCATAACCCTTGCCGTCCACCATTCCTATCCTCTGCCACGGTCTCTGTCGCCCCTCCTCCCAGCCACCGCCGAGGCCAACCGACTCTCCACGTTGGGACCCAGCACCCTAGGGCCTGTACACCGAGACTTTACGCTGCGTGCTTGAGACTTAACCGTGCCTTATCCATTTCCATGAGGACTTGAGCCCCTTGCCTCTTTCTAGTTCAGCTTGCTGCTTTTAACTCCTTTATCAGTCCAACTCCAAACTTTTGCTTGCGAGTGCTGCGCCACTTTTAGCCACTGACCCTCTTTCCTCTACCCACACCTTTCCCCTTTGCTTCCAGCGCACCGCTAGCATGGTCCAGGTGAGTTGAGCTCGTCAAACTATAATGAGAAGGTGGATGGCTTGGCCCCCCCCTCTTCGCCTACTCTTACTGGCACATGCCTCGATTCCGTTGGCCGCATTCTTGTCGGTGCTCATTAGAAGATTGTCTGCCCGACCGAACGAGTCCCGGGGCCAAAGCGGGCCCATACCTCGCCATCCCTGCGTGACACCGGGTCCTAACGCCTTATCGCACCCCCAAATGTCTACCACCTCATTACCCTCCTTGTTAGACACTGTCGAGCTCCTTCCTTGCGACGGACGACCAGCATCCTGCTGAGCTCACTGCCTGCCCGGAGGATTCCAACGTCAGCCACTGCACCCACCCACCACACGGCCAATGGGACGCCATCGTCGTGGGAGCCGGGGTGGCCGGCGCCGCTATGGCCTACGCCCTGGGCACTGACGGTCGCAAAGTACTCCTCATCGGTAAGTTTGGCCTAGCCCGAGGTTCATGCACGCTGGCGGAGCCAACCCTTGCCCACGTCTCCTGGACGCTAGGTCCGATCAAGCGCCCGGTGCGCTATGAGGGCAAGAACGGTGCCCTTCCGGTGCCATTTTCGTCCGGACCACGCCTTACTTATCCGGTACTGCTTGCATGTCATACTGAACACCTTAACTTATATTACGCTGCCTTACTAATTCATACAGAGCGTGACCTAGCGGAACCCGATCGGATTGTTGGCGAGTTAATGCAGCCCGGCGGCATCCAGGCACTTCAGAAACTTGGCTTAGAAGGTAAGTCATTTATTAAGACCATCTAGGTGGCCAATACCTGCCCAGGCGGTCATATACTTCACTACGGAAATTGAGATGTACTTTCTCCATCTCTCTGAGCCGTAAATCCAACACTTCCTGTGCTTCCATCCTACCCGTTTTCTGACCCATAATCACCAGATACCATAGACAACATTGACGGCATTACAACACAGGGGTACCTCGTTTGCTACGAGGGTAAGCAGGTGACGCTCAACTACCCCATCAATCCTCAGACGGGCAAGGCCTACTGTGGAAAATCTTTTCATCACGGCCGGTTTGTACAGAACCTGCGCCGGGCCTGCCAGGAAGTGAAGAGGTAAGTTATCGGGTGCACCTTTAGCGTTCGCTTCCAAATATACGCGCATCGGCCGCGGACGTCAATCCATGCAACGGGTAAGCCCAGCCTGCTCCTACAATTCGCTCACCGAGCCCCCCCCCTACCCGCACCTCCTCATCCCCATATTTCTTCCTTAGCATCAAGGTTGTGCAAGCAACAGTCAATACCCTGATCGAAAACCCAATCCTGGACCGCGTGGTGGGCGTCACCTACACTCTCTGCGGTAAAAAGTCTGGTGCTGTAGAATCCGTAAGTCCCATACATCTCATTAAGTTCTGAACGGCCCGGGTCAGGTTTTGTCGCAGCATTTCCCCTTCGTCTCTACCCTCGTTATTTTAGGTTTGAACTTACGATATATTGTCGCTCCAATGTCATCACCCTACCCCCTTCTCTCCGTTCCTACCCCCTCAACAGGCCTTCGCCCCCATCACCGTCGTGGCCGATGGCGGAGCATCCAAATTCCGACAGACATACCTGAAGACGGAACCCGTGGGCCGCTCACAATTCTACGGCTTTATTATCCGCGATTGCCCGCTGCCGGCACGAGAGAACGGCCACGTAATTCTCAGCAAAATCGCCCCTGTGCTTATGTACCAAATTGATACGTACGAGACTCGCGTCTTGGTCGACGTTCCCAATGCCGCCCGCCAGGCGCATCCGGGCGATATCAAGTCCTACCTGCGCGAGCAGGTTCTACCTGACATTCCTGTAGTGCTTCGCCCCAAGTTCGCCGAGGCCATCGAAACCGAACGGTTACGGTCCATGCCCAACCGGTTCTTACCTTCCGCCATGAACACCCAGGACGGGTTGGTGTACTTGGGTGACGCGCTCAACATGCGGCATCCTCTCACCGGGGGTACGTATGAACGCTAGTACCGTCGACTCGCTGTTCCCCAGGTGCTGAGCTGGAACTTTTTATTGTCTACCCTCGCAATCTCTGTACTGACCACCGCGACCCTTTACCCCATGTTTCCACATCATCTTCCCTATCTCCCAGGCGGCATGACGGTGGCTCTGTGGGACGTCGTACATCTCAAGGATCTTTTGTCCAAGAGCGTGGTCGAGTCTTTCTACGACTCCCACCTGGTCATGGCCCAACTGTCCAACTTCCACTGGGTCCGCAAGAGCCGTTCGTCCGCCATCAATATTCTCGCCCAGGCTCTGTACACCCTCTTTTCCGCTCGGGACGGTAAGTACTTCTCTGAACCTCGCGGGTCAAATAGCGCATAGCACATCGCCGTGAGGCATCCTGCAGGTATACATCTCCAGCCAACCAGATGGTTAACATGACTCCGCGATCTCACACCTCATGCCCGCCTTATCACCCTTTTCCTCCATTTAGACCCCGACCTCAAGGTGCTCCGAGAGGCCTGCTTTGACTATTTCCGCCTGGGCGGGACCTGCATCACGACACCCATGGGCTTGCTCGGCGGCGTGTTCTCCAGCCCTTTGCTGCTTATGTACCATTTCTTCGCGGTCGTTCTGTACGGCATGTTCTGCTTTCTGATGAACTCCGCCGGTCCCGTCGCCTTCGTAATGAACCTGGGTCGCGCGGGGTCCGTGCTGTGGATGGGGTGCAAAGTTTTCCTACCTTTGCTCTGGGCCGAGCTGCAGTCCTAACGCTGCTATCATGTCCATTCCAGGCGGGGTGTTTTTCGCCCTCCCGTGAAACGAATTCTTTTGACTTGAGCGTATATTTTTATGGTGATGTTGCCCCGCTGGACTATATGTCATCAGTGTTTTATGGCAAATCGCTTTGGATTTCACCTTTTCCGGCCTTACCGGCCCATTTTACCAAGCACATTTTCTCTTCCCTTTCGGTATCTCTAGACCTTGCATTCTGGCTTTGTAATTAGTAAGGCTCAGATAGATACACTATCTTGACGCGCAATAACTGACATATTAAACGTAATGAGCTGTTCCCCCGTAGTAAGATTCTTGTTTCGCTTGGCGCCCTGGTGAACCAACTGAATTCTCGCGGTGAATGGGTGGGAGCCAACCAAATCGGCGCTGTGACCAGGCCAACGGCTAGCCCACATTGGGGCTGTAACCGCATGCTAGTCAATGTTGGCCACTAACTGTAACGAGGTTGCACTCTGACAGCGGAAATACCGTCTGCTGTGTAGTGGAAGGGGACGACTATGCTGTCTCCCCCTCGTTTTTAACCAACTTAAATGATCATGCTGTTTGGTACTCAAAGTGGCAACGGTGATTAAATGTGGCTGGATGTGATGTGCGGTGTAAGGCTTTAATAGCAAACATCCTTGGCAATTTTGATGACGTTCCTTGCTCAAAAATAAAACCTGCATCCCAATGTCGTCGCTAGTGTGGATTAAGGAGCCGGCCATCCGACTTACCCCCTGCAGCTGGACGGAGACGCTTTCTTTCGCCCGAGACATTGGGCCCCTCAGGATGACGAATCCTGTGCCAATCCAGCCTAAATTTACAGGGAGGTTCAGGGCAACCAATGAAAGCGCATCTCTGCTACCGTGACTGGGGGTCTCCCGGGCCGTGCAGGCGTCAATGGCGCTCGTTACATCCACTATCGAAGCGACGCTGTAGGCTGCTATCGAGTGCACACGAAGAGGAGACGGTGGCACTGGTGGGCCCAATAGTTACAATAGGAGTCTTGTCCTATAGTGTGCGTTTTCAGTATTAGTAGCTTAAGGTAATTGGGAGCGTGAGGGCGGGGGGGGGTATGCCTGGATGGACGGCCTAGACCCGAGGAAATATTCAAATCGGCTTCCCTTTGGTTCACCCTCCCCAACCTACCGCCTGGACACCAACCCCGGGCGGGTCACGGTGAACACCATAGCATCAGCTGACACCTTTTCACCTTCCCCGGCAGGCCTGATCATGCGCCCCGGCTGGAAAAGACTCTCAACGTGGGCCATCGGCCCATGCCTTTCCTGCCTCCTTTCGCTCCCCCAACCGCAGCTGAAAATCGGCCAGCACGCTCGGCAAGGTTCCTGGTTCGGCCTAGAGGTTGGCAGGTCCCAAGGCCAGGCTACTCGCAGGAACCGCAGTCGGCGCCGAGTGGCTGCTGTCAACCACCTCCCCACCCCTGCAGTCAAGGCGCCTTTGTCCACTCTGCCCCTCCCAGCCAGCATATTGCTACCCCTTGATGCTTTTGTGCCCGATGCCCCTGCCTAATTGCCAGCAGTCTCCATGTTCACGTCGCTCTTGCTCGCTCGTCTACTCTTTTCAGCAGTACCCACAAGCCCTCAACTGCGTCAACCTTCCACGACCTGACTTTCTACGCTCGACGTTTCTCCCCCCCCCCACTTTTCTCCTTTCCAGCGCGTCCCGAATCTCCGCCAGGCCGGGGTCCGAGGACTTTACAATTTGGTTGAGCAGGTACCGACGTCCGCCAACGGTACTTCGCCAACCCTCTGCCTTCACCGGCTGCCCTGTTTTCCCTCTCTGACGACCGTATAGCATCTCTGCAGTTCTTTGGTCCTCTGTCACGGGCCCGGCTTCGTAATCGAATCATTCCCTGGACCTTCGCACGTCGTCAGCCATCGTTCTCCCCCCCACATCGCAACCCAATCTTTCCCGGCATGGTCAAGCTCATCGCCGCCACCTGCTGGGCTACCTTCAGCGCCGTGACGTGGCTGCTGGTGCATCTGGTCAACCGGCGCGTGCCCGACCCCTATATGGTAAGTTTGGCGGTGGACCATCTGACCAACTCACCGGCACTACTACAGACGGCCGTCTAACTCGACCGCCCCCCCGCCGTACCTACTCGCGACCCTCCTACCCGGCCCCTCGTTTTCGCAGGATGAGAAGTTCCATGTAGCCCAGGCCCAGGCCTATTGTCGCGGGGACTACGGCTACTGGGAGCCCAAGTTAACCACCCCGCCGGGCCTCTACGTGTTGTCTACCCTCCTGTCGGCCCCGCTTCGCTGGTACTACGCCGACCCGGCCGGCCTGTGGGCTTGCTCGACAACTATGCTCCGGTACACCAATTGGCTGCTCCTGGTGGCTCTCTACGGGGTGGCCGTGGCCATTCTACGCGAACGCAACCCGGGCCACCCGCAGCGCCGCCTTTTTTTTGAAGCCGCGTCGATCGCCAGCTTCCCCGTCCTTTACTTTGTGTCACTCCTGTTCTATACCGACGCAGGGTCCACCTTCTTCATTGTGCTCGGATACTACCTGGGTCTCAAACGGTGGCACCGGCTCGCCGCCCTGAGCTGCTTCGTGTCGTTGACTTTCCGCCAGACCAACGCCGTGTGGACCCTCCTGGTGGCCGTTAATGCCCTGCTCCAGGAGGTCCGACGAACGCCCGGCCTACCTGACGAGGTTCGCCGCCGGATCACCGCCGTGCCGGCCCTCTCCCTCAACGTGTACTACGAAGGTATCGACCACCTTGTGGCCGTGGGCCGCGACCTTCTAGCCCACCGCGACGTTTGGCTGCCCCACCTGGTCCCGTACGCCGCGGTCGAGGCGTGCTTTATTGTCTTTCTCGTCCTTAACCGCGGTATCGTGCTTGGCGACCGGGCCCACCACGTCGCCGGTCTCCACTTCCCGCAAATCTACTACTGCGCAGCCTTTCTAGCGGCCATTATGGCACCTCTGCTGTTCCGGCTTCAGTCCCCGCTGGGCTTTCTCATATACACGGCCAAATATCTGCGCAGCACGCGCTTCATCGGGCTCAGCGTCCTTCTGATCGTGGGCACGGCCTACTCCATCCACCGCTTCACCTACGAGCACCCGTTCATCCTGGCCGACAACCGCCACTACTCCTTCTACGTATGGAAGGATATTTACCAGTCCCACCCGAGCGTGCGTTACGCCCTGGTCCCCGGCTACTTTTTCGCCTTCTGGCTGCTCTCCCGTGTCATCGCCACCCAGCAGACCCTGCTCTGGTGCCTCGTGTACCTGGCCTGCACGGCACTGACCCTGATTCCCAGCCCGCTGTTTGAGTTCCGGTACTTTATCCTGCCCTTCTACTTTTTCCGCCTTAACATGCCTCTGCCTAAGGTCCACCGCACCGCCTACGAACTTGTGTGGTACACCGTAGTCAATTACGCGACGCTCTACCTCTTCCTTCAACGGCCCTTCGAATGGTTCCAGGAACCTGGCGTGCTACAACGGTTCATGTGGTGAGAGCCCAACCTGGGAAACAGGGTAAACCTCCCATTGATTCCTGTCGTCCCAGAGGGAGCATTGCTTTATTTTCTTATTCATATTTTTCCACACTATATTTTACTTTGCCGCTCCGGCTACTTTGCGCTTTGTTGATATGCACCTCCACCACCCACCCAGCCTACCGCTGGGCCGCAGCTGGTCATTGCTTATATTTAGCCACCGAGGCTTGGTTTCTCCGGTCGCTGCTCTACTAATTCACTTATGTACTAGACCCGCTGCTGACTTTATGCGCTTCCATATCGTGGTCGTAGGATGCAATGCAATTAGAGTGAAACGGGTAGCTGTCGAATAGCATTAGGCGCCTGAGAGAGCAGGTGGCGGCCCTGATACGGTGGGTGGGGCATCACTGCCTGCTATCAGGATAAGGATATATCGGTTTGGTTGCATTGGCGTTAGTCCGGGTGACGTGGCTCTGACCTCTGCGATATAATGGCGGTGTTGTGGCCATTGGCAGTTTGGGAGTGGCAAGGCGTACGCATTAGATGCTCGAAGAAACGATAACTGGTATTCAAAAACCATGACTCGCCACCCCCTGCCTGTCTATTCCGCCAGTGGCATGGTATGTTGTGGTTGGTAGGAGGAGTGCCCAACGCAGAATGAACCGATTGTAAAGCCCAGGTCCACGAGTAAGGCAGGATAGGTTTTAGGGGCTAGCCAGGGGCCAGCGGTAGCGCGTCACAAGCTGTGCCGACTTTGGAGGTCGCAGGTTACTTCCCAGCCCTTCCTCGTTCTTTGCATTTGTATTTATTGGGATACAGGGTTCTCTCTCCAACCATACTCTGGTAGCAGCCATTTGTACCATACCGCGCCGAATTGTCTGTCTCGTCACGCTTGCATCTTTCAAACATCCTCACCTGATCCCACCCTCCATCTCGAAAAACCAATTCTCTATTACACGATGTCACCCACCGTTCACTTGATAGTGAAGGAGCTGAGCAAGAAGCGTACTGGTTCAGCAAAGCAATTCCGTCCACCTTCGCAGGCCTCTTCCTCCCGCTCCAGCGTATGTAGTCATCCGGTACCTTCGGCCCCGCGGGTTGGTAACAGCAACGGGACCCCATCGTCACACAGCAAATCCGGTCACGGCGGCTCGCACCGTCACCGGCGCGGGGAGCCAGGTAGCCATAGCACCAAGCCAGCTACAGGCAACGATTCCGATAGCGACGCAGCTGCTGAAGCGGATGTGGAGGCTGACACCACCCACGATGGTGACGGGGCCGATTCGGTGTCGGTCCCCGGCGAAGATGTTACGCTCTCAACACCCTCCGACGTGGACGCGTCGGACTTCATGTGGTATAATATCGGGTTCACCGTTGAGTCCGGGGAGACCCTTGTGATTCAGGGACCCAGCGGGGTGGGCAAGACCACACTCCTACGAGCCATCGCCCAGCTCACTGACTACGACCACGGGGTGATTTACCTCGAACCAGATAACCAACGCCATGGCAACGACAACGACGACGAAAATGATCAAGGGGAGGCCGGGAGCGGTACAGCGCCGGACCTGAGTCCGCAGGCCATGGGTGTCCCGCAGTGGCGGTCACGCGTCATGTATGTCCCACAATATCCAGCCATCTTCCCAGGCTCCCCACTAGACTTTTTCTTCAAGATCAAGCAGTTTTCCACCCACGTCGCCAAACCCACCTGGGATGACCCTGTCGAGATTGGTAACGCCTGGGGGCTACCTGAAGAATGCTGGTGCAGCGAGTGGCGGAACCTTTCCGGTGGCCAGGCCCAACGAGCCGCTCTGGCCATCGCTGTCGCCTGTAAACCTGATGTACTTTTGCTCGACGAACCGACCAGCGCCCTTGATCCTACCTCCGCACGCGAGGTCGAACGGACCCTTAGGGATTATACTTGTCTTTGGGTCACCCATGATCCGAACCAGGCCCATCGTGTCGGCGACCGGATCATGAAGTTACAACTCGATGCCGGATGTACCATTGAGCCGAACACGCCTCGCGAGAGCAACGGGTCCTTGACGTCGCAATCAGATCTATAGCCACCCCCCTTTTTCATCAAGCCTAGTCGAAATTTAGAGTCAGTTTCAATTCTGTGGACCTTCTCGATCGGCCTGGCTATAGTTTTTGTATTATCTGATCAGGCTTGCCAACGCAGACGGTGTGAACGTCCAATATTAAACATGGCAATCCTGCTTGTAAAGGGACCCCCCTGATCAAATCGAGAATATAGCTGACAACGGTGTGGGATGCCGCGTTCGTCGTTACGCGCTGTCAGTTATACTATAAGCTGATTAAGGTAAGCCGTGTCACGTTAGAGTTGTAGACTAGTGCAGGTTACTTAAACTGGGATAGATGGTTGCGATCTGGTTATGTAGGTGAGAGAAATAGGAACAGGCGAACCCAATGCCTGCAATCAGCGGTAACCTCCTAGTTGACCACGTTGCATTCGAACGAACGGGTGGGGCTAGGAGCCATTTTGATCATTGGGTAACTTTCGGATGCTTCAGTCACGATGTCGTCTCAGGTAGATCCCGCTAAAGACTGGCGCACTCCGGCATGGTACATTAAAAGCGTTGCCCTTTTCTTGGGGTATCTGACTCTCACTTCCTCTCCGCTCTCTTCCTCGATAAGGCCTGTTTATGCCATCCTGCGCTGGCTTCAGCAGATTAACTGGGGTTCGTGGCCGGTGGCCAGTGACATAGTTAGAAGCCAATCCTGGAAATGTAATATCGGGTTTCACTAGAAAAGCGCCTGTCTGATGGTTTTGGATGGTGTTAGCCGTGAAAGTGAATTTGGCGATCGGTAGTGAAAGGTAATGATAAGAAAGGCAAAAGGGTTAAAATGTGTTGAATGTGGTAGCCGAAGTGGGGTTCTGCATGTGGGGGGGGGGGAGTGGGGATAATGGGCCGCAGCATATAGGGTGTTGTTATAATGTATACCAAGTAAGGTAAACAGAAAGAAAGTGATTGAAAGTTCCAATCAAGTAAAAGATGTAGGTTAATCAGTCATGGAATAAAACACACGAGAGACCGGGGGGGCCAGCCCGCGAGGATGCGGCGACAGTAAGTCGGAGAGGCTAGGATTAAGGGTTGACGATGAAGTGATTATATTTCAATCTTCAGGGTGTATTCAAGCCATCATCCACGATGGTCGTCGGTTCAGGTCAAGGGCTACATAGACCTCGTTAGATGAGTAAGCAGCGGAACTCACTGTTAAGGTTGGAGAGCTGACCGGGTCAAAAAACAAACCATGCATTAAATTCGCCAAGGAACAAAGCTGGTAAAGTTAAGGGTAAACAGCATTAATCCAATGGGTCGTTTAAGGCCGACTAAGTGATAAGCCAGCAAGGAATGAGCCTAGCGTTACAACTCAGGGGCTAGAAAAGTTGACGAAGCTTCGGCATGCGAATTGGCCAACCAAAGACGAGCCGAGACGCATGGATCGGGAGAGCAAGGTCTTCAAGAAAAGCGTTAAGAAACCTGCGTCGTTTCCTGCTACCAGAGTTGGTCCCTAGGAGTGTGATGATGGTAAGTTGGAGTGAAGACTTAGTAGAGAACCAGGCAATGGATCAACGATGCTCGAGAAAAACGAAAAAAATATTATATACGCCAGAATCACCCTGGCCACCGCCAAGTCACGAGCTACAGCATCCTTATCCCGTAATTTTGTATGACTGTAACACAACCGTGACGCGTACGGTACGCTCAGATCACCCTTGACAGTGTTTTCTAGTCGATTCGATCGCGTAATGATGATAGAACTGACACCTATAGCCCTTGTCAATCGTGAGTATACCGTGCTCATCAAGTCCTCACTGCCAAACCCTGAATTAACCGCATTATTCACTACCGTGTCTTGTCAGCAGCTGGACTGCTATTGATGGGGGGGGGAAATCGTCGCACATCTTCTTCCTCCCGTCAGAAAGCTCAACACTAATTAATCTGAACCGATCATCATCGAGTGGTAGTCTATAGAAGCCTTACAGCCGTAAATTAAGGAAAGGGTCAGGATAATAATGGAAAGGGGGAAACACCGTGGTTTACGAAATGGCGAGGGAGGTTGCGTATGTTGATATATTTTATTTTCCAAGTTGCTCCACTGAATGCCTTATTCTACATTTAAACTAGGTTAGTTCCCTCCAGCCTCGGCTTTTCCAATTCGGCAGATCCGTCCTGCCTTTATATTATCTCGAACACTCCATGTCTAGAGATCAGACCCCATGTACCTCGAGAACGAAGGAGCGTGTTAATCGCATTTACGCTAGGCTGGAGCAGCGTTCGATAATTTTCAGTGAATCCCTCAGCTTTTTTACGTGAAGAGCGAGAATGAACGGGATGTCAAAGTAGCGGAGTAAGCGAGTGGGGAACAGAGCACGAAGGGTTTATGAGAAGAAGGGTGGGTGATGATTTCCTACCACACCTCTTCCCCTTTCTTTACACACTGAACGCAAACAGTTAAGAAGCTGATCGACAGGATATCCGGAGCCGCGGATCCCTGAAGGGCTTTAGTAGCGAGGATGTATTGCAAGTATGCATCTAGAAACCTCGTGACTTCGTAGCATCAGAATCAAGGTGATCGGCCGGAAAAGTTGGGTAGAAAAATCAAAAGAGGGGTGGAGCTGTTATCGAAGTAGAGAAAGGGGGGGGGAGGGTTAAGAGGGCCAGGAAGGAACGAATGTTGTGCCGTATGACCCCATCCCACATACACTCGTGTTTTCTAAAATGGGCTTGGATCTGAAGACTGGAAGTTGAGACGCGTTCTCCGCTATACTGCCAGGGTTCCGCCATACCAGCCCTGCTTTTTTTTCTAGTGAGGCAGTGCGGCATGTCATTTCGGAGAATTTAGGCCACTGGATTATTGAGACTGGTTCTAGGGAATACAGGGTTATTTAGTCTAAGGCTTACTACAAAACAGTAGTGTGTTGGGTGGTACATATGAAGGGGTGTAAGTCGGTATGTGAAGGAAGTGGGGTCAAAAGTTATTTGGGTATGTGTAGGAATTGTACAGAGCGAACGAATGCAGAAAGGTAACAAAAAGGATTCGAAAGGATAAAAGACACGGGTGGAGATTTAGAGCTGGCACAAATTAGCCCATTACAGGGTAAAAGAGAGGGGGGGGATCGAGGGGGTTAGAGAGCGCGAAAGAAAGGCACAAACAAAAAATTTCTCGGTTCGGTATACAGTTTCAACAGTCAATCCAGCTTGCCATTAGGGCCGTAGGGAAGCATCGGCCGACGGGACAGGGATAGGAGTGGTCGCCCGGGGTAGCGGGGAAACCGAGGGGGCAGGATTAGGGCTGGTCGACCGGGATAACGGAGAAACCGAGGGGACAGTGGTTGCCGAGATGGTATGCTCGCGGGTGAACTCCTTGAGGGTATCCAGCACCTGGCTCATGAACTGATCCTGTTGGTGTGTGAGGACTTGCAGGAAGGCCTGGTTTTTGGCCTGCTGTTCTTGCATGAAGTCAGTCATACGCAGAGTCTGAGCGTGCAGCAACCGGTCAACCTCCTGACTCGTGAATGTCTTGGCCGGGTGGGGGTGATAGCTGGGGGTCACGTCGGTAGCGGCCTTTTGCGACCGGGCCTGTTCCTGGGCGGCCAATAGGAGGGTGGGCGACCGCGGGGAGGCGGTGAGGCTGGCTAGGGTGTCGAGCCCGCAAGACCGGTTGCTAAACGCCGATGAAGAAGCGGCGGAGACGGTGGATGAGAGGGCCGGGGTGCTGCCGGGGCTGGCCTCGGTTCTGCGGACGGGCTCTGGAGTGGCACGATAGATGGGCACCGAACCTTCACGAACAAACGAGCTGGCCGTCGCGAGGTAGGAACGTGTCGACAGCGTTGGAGTGGCCGTGGCGGAGCTGGGGCGGAGGGACTCTGCAATCGATGCGAACGTAGCCAGGTCCGGGAGGCCCGTGCCGGGGGAGGTGCCCGTGGTCCAGTTGGCAGTGTTTCGGGCCTCCCCACTATTCTGCTGCTGTTGCTGGTAGCGGGGGTGGTCCGAGGACGAGGTTGTCGACTGGGGCGGGGTGGATTGGCCACGCGGGACTGTGTGGAACTTGGAGGCGTAGAGGGCGCCAAGCTTGGACGGAGCTGTGGTGTTCAACCGGCCGTCGAGGGATTGAATAGGCGGCAGGGTCACCGAGCTGTTGGACGGGCTGTGGTGCGACCGCGACGATGGGATAAGGTAGGGCGCGCCGGCCGTACGGGCGTTACCGCCATTAGTGTGAAAAGCTGACTTGGACATTGCGACGCGCTGGTGGGCCGGGTTGCCGTAGTGGCTAGACCGGCCCGTGGATGCGTAATCGTGGGCCTCGTCGGTTTGTCCGAAGAGCTGGTTACGGCCGATGGGGCCGAGGCTGGGGCTTAATGATGCGTGGCGACGCACGGGTCCCGCCGACAGGCCCTGGCCCCCGCGGGCGGCACTAATGTGACTGGACAGACCCTCGTCCGACCCAAGCGGCATGTCGAGTTCGTCGTCAGTAACCACCTCGGGGTCATTGCCAAAAATGTCGTGGAGTTCGTCAAAGAAAGCGCAGGCCTTACGGGCAGCCTCCATGGGGTCTGTGATGGGATTGGTGGCTGAGTCGATAGAGAATCCCTGGGCCTTACGAAGGGCACGCTTGCGGGCGTAGGCCTTCATAACCTGGCGAGCACGTTGGTATTCGCGAATCATGTATTCGAGCTTGTTGCGGATTTGTTTGGGGCGTTTGTTGGGTAGGATTTTCTCGGATAGCTCGCGGCAGCAGTTGGCCTTCAGACCGTTGGCGTAACGGCGACGGTTCTTATGCGGCCGCAGCCACCGGAGCATGACGAGGACCTCGTCCTCCTCCCAGCACTTGGGTGCGTTCGCCGGAGTCGGGCTGAGCGAGCGTGGCTGGTCGTCGAGCTCAATGTCCATGGTGATTGCCTTGGTTTCCGGGGTGAACATAGCCTCGTGCGAGGGGGCAGAGTAGGCAACTTGAGACATAGTGAGCTGGATAGAAAGTGGAGGGCCAGGAGGAATTGAGGTATGGTAGTACGATGGTGCAGAGTTGTCAGGTGTGATATTTTGCCAGTTGAAATCCTAGGTATAACTACCGAGGGAAGGGGGACAAGGAGAAAGGGGCCGTAATAACGTGGAGACGAAGGACCGGAAAACGTAACTATATATCTATATATATATATGTGTGTGTGTGTGTGCAAGGCTAATATGAAAAGGAAACCACTGGGACATTTAAGCGTGGAAACAAAAGACCGGCCGATGAAACTGGTGTCGTAAAATACAAGTCAAGGTAGAGAGAAGACGGTGCAGATTTCGAGCGCGTATAGAACGAGTGAAAGGATGCGGGACGACATACGACGGAGTGATACTAGAACGCAATGGTGGCAGTGAAATAAAACAGTGGATTGGATGCTCTAAAAAGGAGCGACCGAGATGGGGTATTTATACCGTGGCTGAGGTTTGAGAAAAAGGTCAAAGAGGGGGGAAGACGGGCAGTCGCCGTGTGGACGAGGGAATAAAGGGTCCAGCAAACGCGGTATTGAGAAGGCGAAAAAGAGGGTGGCATTGAGCGGCGCGAAGGGTTTACACATGGCTACAGGCTGGAGGAGAGAGTGACCACTGGAGGAACCTCGACCGACCAAGCGTACGGGAGGGGGAAGAAAGAAGAGGGGGTGATTAGGATGTGCGGCTGGTCAATCAAGGTGCAGTGGCGAATGAGAGGACCCAAGGTCGGTCGGAGAGTGAAATGGGAGGTCTAGGCCAAAAAAGTGGGGTGGTGACCAATCGGTGGGTCTGGGTGCAAATAGAAGCGAGGGAGGGGAGGAGGAGAGACACAATGCGGGTTGGAAGCATCTAGGTGAGCAACAAAATGGTTGCGAAGTACGAATGACAGCTTCGTCAGAGTTGATCTTCGCAATTCATGCTAGGACCTCAGTTAGCCGAGCAGGTTACTCGCCGTTCTTTCCTCGTACGTCAGCCCCACTCAAGATACTGACGGTTAGAGGTGGACGCCCAACCAGAGGGGCAGTGGCCCGCCTAAATAAGGGTTGACGGATAAGTTGGGGGGGGGTATCCTGAGATTTCGGCCGATAGAAACACCTATGGTCGACAGAGAAGGATATCATCAGACCGCGCCAGCCTGCTTACTCCGTATGACGGCTGGCAGTGGAGTGGCGGCGGGTTCGGCGGTTTTCGTTTGACTAGGACCACTGACTTGTCGGCACGTTGAAGAGGTATTGGTCGACCACATACGAGGAGGAGGGGGGCCCGGCTGGACTCGGGGCCCGCCGCATCTTTCATAAAAAGGCTATGAGGCCACAGTTGGGGGGGTGACTGACGACACTTGGGCCCAGCCAAACCAGTAGTACCGGGAAAAGATGCGCAGAGAGGAGGAGGGACGGCCAAAGCCTGACAAAGGCACGGAGGGCAAACGGTGGATCAGAATCAGCCCCTCCGTCCTCTCCCCGTTGTGTGCCCCGTGTGACGATTGGCTACTGAACGCAGAATACGCGGCGGTTGGTGGGAGGAGGGGACGGCCGCTGTTCTAGGACGAAGAGAATGGACCGGCGGTTGGAAAGCGAAAAGTGTGCTTTAGACCAAGCGGCTATGGGAATGGCCAAGGCCCAAACTTCGCGGTATCCTCTGAATGACCAATGGGCAACGACTTGACCTTAGACGCTAACCACTCCCTCCCCTGGCTTAGCCCCCTAGGTATCATGCGCTCGTCAATATCTGCCGGGGGGCTTGGCGAGGTAACCGGCCGACACAACAGACTTGAAGGACAGACGAGACGGTCCAGCACATTTTCAGCCACACGAGACTACAGGGTGGGAGGCAGAAAAGAGAGTGACAGCCCCTCATGGCACCAATTAGCAGAGATGCGGCACGGGTTGGTTATCCTCAGCACCATAAGGACTGGGCCCAAAGGCGTTGTAAGATTATCCCTCTGAGGATTGCCTGGACGTGCCGACTAATTGATTTCTCTATCTTCGTCTCTGCATTTCCTAGCCCTCCCAAGTCTATTATGTGCTCCATCCAGACTAACCCTTCTTCAGACCCTGACAATTGCTAGCCAGGCCTTTCTAGTTCGTCCGAGGCCAGTGAAGGGGTGTTAAGCTCCTCGTTATCGGGCGGCAGTGCTCCAGTGAGGTGGGCCGATGACACCCAATCCGGGGCTGTTATGGCAGTGTGGAAGACCCTGACCCGTTAGGAGTGATAGCCTATTTGGGGAGAGTGTGGCGAGGGGGGCATGCCGGGGAGCCAAGGCTAGTTTAGTGAGATGCAAAGTATAGTCATCCGCTTCCACCCCTTTAACCGCCGGAGTCTGAATCCGTCTACCACCCCTCAGTATTCAGGTGTGGTGTAGTCGGCCATAACAGTGCCACAGGCGCCACCTGTATTACCGTGACCTATTGCCTGGTTGGTTTAGATTGGGGTAAGGCGAGGTATATCTCTGCATCAGCCGGTATCCGGATTAAAACGCAGAAAGGTAGAGAAAAACCATTGCAGACAGTGGAGGAGGTGAGGATGGGAAATACCCAAGGGTGGGTGTCCGGTAGGTCACACGTATGAGGAAAAAAATCGATGTGAGTTGATAATATATGGAGGTGTTCGGCCTGGTGGAAATATTAGGCCTCCCGAACCCTTACTCTAAACGGACCATAGTTTCAGCGTCGGATGTAAACTATCGACTCGGTATTTCTGTAGGACCATTGCTTACTCTCCCGATATATCCAATGGCCGATTAAGTCTGACACCAAACCATCGGCAACATTATATACATGCATACTAAGGTCACGCCCTAGAGAGCTAGTACTAAACATATATAGACGGGAGGAGAAAAACTCAGTGCCGGCACATCAACCAGTACGATTTATAATGGAAAAATTACGTGGCTTTCTTTGCCATTACTACCGACTGGAGGACTACCGAGATGGGAGGCTCATTACACATGTGCGCTGATGGTGAACCTATGGCAAATGATCGTCGGCAGAATAGCACATGTAACGCCTGCTTATGTTTTTTTTTCTATGCGCCATCATCTCTATTTTTTTTAGCTAATCTGTCATCACTTTTATAACTGAGCAGAGGGGTCCAGTGGCTTTCAAACTCCGCTCAGCAACAGGTCGCCACGTTAGGTACATGTGCAACGGGTTTGTGGAACCCCCCTCCCCCTACTCTCCCGCCCACCCTCATGCTAGCGAGGTGCTACCTAACCGATCCTGGCAGAGGTAGGAGGGGGCGGCGTATTTTTCTCTACACCATTCTTGCGAGTGGATAAGCGCTGTACCGGGTCTCCTTCGATCTACCTGCTCCGGCTGACCAACCAGTAGTACTGGCGCTTGTGCCACGCATGTCACTTCAAGTATCAAATGGCCGGCAGGGGATGAACAAGCCTCCAACCAAGCCAAACTCCCTCGACTTGACCATTGGTCAGCCGCCCATGCCTGGGCGCAGGCGGGCAGCCTTACCGATATAGTGAGGCTAGGGGTTTTGTCCGTTAGTTTGCTGGTCGGAAAAAAAATGGCGAAACATATTAGAGTTCCCCTTCAGCTATGGCGACCACCCCTCTATCTGGTGCATCCTCGTTGTGATCGCTTCACATGTTGTGTCCCCAGACGGTTACACTATTTGGTATGCTTAGCTGACACCAGGCACTGGGCTTCGTTTCCTTCACTCCCCACTCCTTTTCCTCCACGGGGGGGGGTACCTTAATAAACCGCACTCATCCGCTGTCTTCCGTCCTGTCGGATGGTCCAACTGAGATCTCATCAGCGAACCTGCCCCACTACCGAATAGACAATATCGCCCTCTAGCGGCCGAACACCGTTCTATCGGGTTCTATATAGGGCCAAGTTCAAACAAGTGGTTTCATTAGGGGGTGTAGTCCGACGGATAAACTGTTTAAGCCCGTTACATAGACAGATTCAGAGCGCCCGATTTCGGTCCCCGGCCGTGACAGTTATGGGGGCAGTATGCTCGCCCTTATCCCTTGATGACGAGGGGAAATCTGTAGAGTAGTCCCCAATGGCAATCTGTTGAGCGGGAAAACTCGCCAGACCATACAGCATGCAACTGCTGCGATCAGCTTTCCAGTTACCTTCCAAGTTCCCCAACCGAGTGCGGAAGCCTTGGCTTGGTGCCAACGTTGAGGTGCTTCAGGAACCCAAAACGAAGTGATAGAAAAAAGGGAAGGCAGTGGTGCATGCAACTACCAAAATAGCCTCGTGATTACCCATCGGGCGACGAACCAGCAGCCCCAAGCGGGTGGATCGACCTGCGCGGACCTGGTCGATTTTCCAGGTCGCCGACCAATAACCCGGTTGAGAAACGCCTTTCAAAGGATACAGGGACGATCGACGCGAGGGGCCATCCTAATCTGGTTTTTCTCTCCATCATCTAGAAGGCCTAGTAAGCGGGCTGGTAATGCCCATAATAAGGAGTGGGAGGGGGGGGGGCGAGTGCGGGCAATTGCCTGTTCCGACAGCTCGCCTTCGGCCGACGGCGGAGTTGATTGGCGGCCCCAGATGATGCGTGCGGCAGACGACGATTGTGTCTTGTGGTGAGAGATTTACTCGCAAAGGACGCTGCTAATTAGACCGTGGTTAATTCGGGTCGGCCCTGAACGGTAAAGCAAACTAACAGCTGGAAAGTGGTTGGAGCACCAATTTGGGGAGTTACGGAGAGTGACGAAGGAAAGACCGAAGGGAAAGTGTGGCCGATGCAATCTTCGCGTTCGGGCATGGGGTGGGCGCGCGGGGATAGTGCGTGTATCACAGGTTGCACTGCGCGGGTGTATGGGAGAGATCAACCAGCTCACCGCTATTCCGCCAAAGAATTATCCACGATGTGTCGTCAGGAATTATTTACTGTAGCCGCCTTCCACTTACCAATGGCTCATTCGTTGCTACTCTACTAATAACAATTTGGATCGCTTGCCAACCTCTATTTCGCAGAGGCTTGGGGATATTGATGGTCCGTGGGATCTCTCCTCCTCATTATGAAGGGGTTTCCAGTCAATTAATGGATAACCGTGATGAGTTTATCATCATTTATCCTCCTCAATCAAGACTTCGGCATCTACACTCCATTAGCGAAGCCGCTCGAACACCGATCAATTTCATGAATGGGCGGCCGTGCAATGCCCGCAGGGTCAGTGTACTCCTGCCCGAGATGGCTAGATTCTGTGCACAAGTTATTTTCCCAATGACGTACCAACCTACCTGATATTGCTGTGGCCCGTTCCCCGCCCCACAGCGGTGCTCGGTACCAGGAGAAAGGCGAACCCTAGCTGCGGGATCATCTTCTGCTCCCACTCACGTCGTTTACCCATTTCCATTCGTTTGAATCTACGTTGGGCCTTTATCCGTTCACCATGGTCAGTCTCGTCAAGCATATCACGACCATCGGGTAAGACACCGAGCAAAAGGGTTAACGCGGAATCGTCGACCGGCCGACTTGCACTTGCATTGCATGCCAACAGGGCGCTGATGGGTCTTCCCCCCTCCTCCTATTGGCGCAAGTCGAATGGTTACTCATCCGGCTGGCCTCTACATTCCCGATTGACCACGCTCGCCACCACAGACTAAGCTCGGTGCTCAATCGGGATACGCGCAACCATGGCAATCGCAAACTCACCGACGGCGACGATGAAACGTGCTGGGCTTCCGACAAGGCAAGTTAAACAAGGGCGAAGGCAGGGTTCCAGGCGGAATGGTAAATTCCTGGGCTATTAGGCGATTTATCGGCCAAGCACGCTGTTGCTGCCAGAGTGGCAGGGCAGCTAGCTATCCATTGTACGCCTCCCTTCGCGCCAATTGACTATCGGTGTTTCCGAGTGGCCTATTTGTCCCCCTTTTCCTAATTCCGAGCCCGCTTCACCATCATATATCGTTTCACTCTCCACCTTAACATGGAATAATTCCCGTTAAACCAGGGAGAGCCTCAGTTCATCAATCTCAAATTCGACACCCCGGTCGTGATTGAGAACATACAGCTCATGTTCCAGGGTGGCTTCGTTGGCAAGAACGCCCAGGTGTGGGCAGCGGAGGGCGACGAGCGTCCCCGACCCTGGTTTGACTTCTATCCTGAAGACACTAACGCACTACAGATATCCTCGATTTTTTTGATCAACAGCACTGTATTTTTTCTTGTTCGGCGGCTTTTTCTTCCGTACTTTCTGCATTTGACTTGTTTAATCGGCCGCGCCTCTTTAGAACGTACCTAGTATGTGAATACGATGGGCCGGGATATAGGTAGCAAACGGCTATTCGGTGGGTGGGGGCAATGGCGGGCTCAGGGATGCGACCGGGTTCCGCTTGTGGCCGCGTCGATGCCTTAATATCTAGCGGATGGCAGGTCCGTCACCCGGCCCACGCGACCAGCCATCTCTTATGCCAAATCAGCGGGGTGTGGCACTGCGGCGGCTTTGCTCTAACCCGCATTCTTCAACCGGGGCCCGTATTTCTGACTAAGTAGGGTAAGTCGGTGAAAGGCACTTTCCCAGCGTCACTCTGGGAGTTCAGTATGCGTAGATAGGATATAGTGCTCTGTCGCCAATATCCAAGGTCCTGACCAAATTACTATTTGGTATGCAACGCCTGGTATCTGTAAATACTCGGACGCTAAGTGTATGGCAATTGGGGAGAAATAAGACTATCTGGGCCATAGGATTTTACAACGTATGTCAATACTGGCGAATTAACGGTATGAGTGCCCGCTGTGATCACCGGATCCTCTGGGGCGCAGCGAACCCTGCACTACTCGCTTGATATATGTCGCCCACCTACCCCAGCCACGGAGGGTCCCTCAGACGTATCGCTTTTCCCCTATCGAAGCATAATGAGGGCAAATAGCATTGACATCTTCCCCGTTTTTTATTGAATCGGCCCCTCCCCTTCCTTCTCAGCACCCCAGCCGCCGGATGGTATTAGAGGTCAATCTCAGACGTGATTCCCCGATCAACCCAGCTTGAGCCCCCGCTCCCCCTCACCTTATTGTTCCTTGGTCCTGCGTCTATTTCTCTTTTCCCCTTCGCAACGGTCCCGGGCCCTCCCTACCCCACAACGCTAGGCCCACTCCTCCGTTTCATAACCACTCGCTGGATCTCTATCCTGATCGACGTCGAGTGACTTACATTATTAATGGAGGCACCCCTTTAGCCACTCGCTCGAATCAGCGGCCGCCACCAGACCACCATTGGGGCGCTACACTGATCGAGGGACCCTTCCTTGGGATACCCTACGAGAATACTTTGGCCTGGATCGGCGTATAACCGTCACCCCTTCCCTCACATTCACTGCACTCACGTACTGCTTTCGGCTAGACCAAATCTCGATCTTAGCTATTTCGATGCGGCTAACCAGTTTGATTCTGGCCGCCGTTAATCGCCGGTTTCCTCGCTTCTTCGTTAAGCCGGATGGTCCAGTCTATTACCCATGCTCCGTGACACCAAGCGAATCTAGAAATGTGACCCCTCCTCTTGCTCAGCTCCGTGTGTCTGTGTGTGTGTGCCCTTAACTATCTTTCTTGGAACCTGCTTTACCTCCATCACCCTCCCTTCCCCATTATCCAACCACATCGATATCGTAAACACGTCTTTAAAGTACCAGACTCGACCGGCGAAGCTCCCGTGACGCTCATTAGCACAGATATGGAGGCCACCCCAGAGCGGTTCACAGGCACCACTATGACTCGTCTTAGACTCGTATTCCCTACAAGTACTGACTTTTATGGGCGTATCGTCGTGTACCGCCTCGACATCGTCGGCCGCACGGCCTGACCGGGACTCGGCTGGCGACCACTTTTCCCCCACCCGCTTCGCTGACCAGTCCGCTGCGCGGCAACAACGCCAGGGCCGATTGGCTCGTGTGGGTGTGCTATTGTCAATACAACTCCTTACCTCTCGCAAAAATGTATATCTAGTGCGTTAGGGCACGGTCACATACTTTGTCCAATGTCTGAATGGGAAACACGGCTTCATCACGCTCATTGAATACATATCCTGTCCATTGAGGTAGGTCTGCTCGTTCATTCTATGTGATGTCCTCATTATCCGCTAGGCTCTTTTAGACCCTCGCGGCCAAGTACACTAGATAGGCACTGGCAGTCATTTACCTGACTATACACATGGAAAAAAAATTACCCCGGCTATTTGGTTGTAGCAGATGGCTAGTCTATATATAGGTGGCGATATACATTTTGAGACATTCAAATTTAAATGAGATGTATTAAAAATAATCACCATCACTCTGTACTACTCGGCGACCTCGTACTAGCCAGCGATCATAGCAAGTTCCAAAGTAGTTTGGTTGGAGACTGGCTAGCTCCGATTGCCAGGCCTCCGTGACCACCCCCCCCCTCCCTGTGGCGACCCTCTTACTCCGTAGCTGCTGTTTGATACTCCTAAACAGCCAGAAGTCGTTGGAGGCCAAGTCAGCAGGACTGTAGGGAGGGGCTGGCAATATTTTTAAGTTTAGCGTCGGAAATATAGGCCTAGGTAGATGCAACACGAGACGGCGGTACATTACCATGGTAGAGCTATGGAGGGTAACGGCCCAGATTTCCATGTACATTCACCCAGGCCTGGACCGTGGGCTCAAGCCCACACTCTACGTAGTGATCAGTGGAGACCTTGACACCCAGGGGGCTTGACGCTCAGGTGCAACAGGCCACGCCTGGTGAAAAACAATGGTCAGCATCACTTTGGGTGTGGTACGACCTCAGTGGGTCTCAGTTGGTGCAGGGCCCTCTTTAGGACACCCCCTCCAGCGATTAGGGCCAGCAGGGGGGGCACAAAGGTACACCCAGGTCTCACCACTTAGGAAGATAGAGTCTAGCAGGTAGCCACTGGCTTCCGTCAAACTTCTCCTGGAACTCAGTGGTAAAGCCTGCCTATCGGCGATGCTGGTCATTGGTGAGGTCATGAGAGGCCCAGCGGTCGCGGTAGCCACACAGCCCCAGGACTCTACGCATGGTACTAAGGGAAGTGCGGCAGGCATGGCCTAGCTGGTCAGCAGTCAGTGGTGGGTCGTCCTCCAACAGTTCCAGTAGTACAGCCTTGTAAAGTTTACCAATGTCATCTGATGGGCGACCTGGCCGGGGCTTATCCTCAAAGGAATAGTGGCCGGTGAAAAAGCGAGCTGACCACCTGTAGACGGTGACATGGCTAGGGGCAGCCAGGCCCTGTAGGGCAAACGATCCAGATATAAGACAATCTACCTTGTGGCCCTTGGAATAAGAATTAAAAATGAGGACCCGCACACCACGCCTGGTATAGTTGGATGGGGTGGGGGGATTGAACTTCGAAAGATAGTGGCATGAAGAGGTAAAGACGCAAGTTGTGAAGCGAGAAAAGGACCAGTTCTAAAATGGTTTACACCATTCAATTCCTTGCCTAAGCCGCCTCTAGGTTTTATTCATGGGGTCATTGCCTAAGACCTCAAGCTTTGATGTCTCGAAACATTATGAGCTTACTATACACCCTGTTCATACATATCACTTTAGCGCCACAATTGGGTCACTTTGGACCAATCCATACAGATAATACGACCGATGTCCGATTGGTAATCCGACCAAAGAGTTGCACTACTTATTCGACTGCCAAACTGTGCAGTCCACACTGTCGATTAAGTCTTAGGCCCACTGTACTACTCTCATCTGGTATAGCAATAAGGGGTTTAATAGAAAATACAGTGAACATTAGAATAAACGCTTAACACGCTAATAATATGATAGACGGACACCCGCCGAGGTGTCCGTTGGGAACTAGTACAGCCACGGCTGTCGTGGGAGTATTTAAACGCGCCCTAGCCGCCAGCAAATTCAGGATGGGTAAAGGAAGCCTGCTCTCGAAGTTTCCTGAATACACGGATAAGCAGAGAGCACCCCCCCTTCCGCACCCCACAGCGGCGATGCGCGATAGTATCGGCTGTTTTAACTCACATAGGAAATACTGTTTTCAGATAAAACTGAATGGGAAGCCAGTTTGAGAGGGAGGGGCTTCCTATTGCTAGCAGCGGCGAACGCAAATCAGCTAGCCTCGGCATTAGCAATAGCTCTGGAACGATAGTTTCTTAACTTCCACGGTCGAAGGTCCTTTGGACCAGTCTGTCTTGCCGGCCCAATCGGAACTGGTCGCCCCGCCGTTCCAGATGTTCATGATCCAGGCGCGAGCATTGGTCGGGTACTTCTTCTTGGAATCGTTCTTGAGCGTACGGATAACCTTACCATCCATAATCCACTGGATCTGCGTCGCGGTGAAGTCAATAGCGTACTCCACGAAGCTCGTGGCAAAGTCCGTTTTGCCCATTTTGTGTTTTTTTCCTAGATCGTCACCATTTACGCGCTTGCCGCCTACGAAATACATGGTTTGAGTATCTTTGGTGTCCTTTCCGACCCATTCAAGGTCAATCTCATCATGTTCAGGAACACCGCGAATGAAGGCGGTGACGGCACCCGAGTTGGCGCCGACCTTCATGGTGATGGAGGCGCGGCCGTACCAGATATCGTTGCGGCCGTACTCGAGACCGGCTCCGGCGCACTGGTCGTCCAGTCTCCACTGCATGGCACCGTTGTTGAAGGTCACATGGTTGGGGCAAGAAAACTTGAAGTCCTTGCTCAGCTCCTCCTTCGTCAGGGTGTAGGTCTTACTCCAGCAGGTCACGGCAGTGTTTCCGGCATTGGTAATCCCCGGAGCAGGGGCGGTATCAAGGGCCGGTGGTCCGGCGGGAGCAGCCGCAGTGGTGGCCGGAGCAGGGGCGGGGGAGACGCTCGAGGTTATGGCGGGATTATTGGCCGGAGGTCCAGCGGGCACAACCACGTTTGCCAATGGTTCGGCGACAGCGGAGACTGTCGGGGTGACAGGCGCAGCTGAGGTTACGGGGACTACCGGTGCGGTCGGGGCTGTCGGAGCAGCAGGCACGCTGGCAACCACGGTCGGATTAGCAAGCACTTGGTCGCCGCCAGCGCGGGGTGGGTGTGATACTGCGTACAACGTCGACATCGGGGCAATACTGTTGCTAGTTGTGGTGGTGACAACCACGACTGGCGAGGGGTCGGCCGGGTAGGGGCTGGCACGCACCCTACCAGGCGCTGCCAGGTGAGTGAAAAGCAACCCTACAATGGTAGTGACGCTAGCGGTAAGACGAACCATGGCTTGGCAACCGGTATAGGGCTAGGTGAGTGGACTTAGAAGGGATGCCTAGCGATTAAACGGGTGACCAGCACCCGAGAGGTTGGCTGAGGCTGGGAAGGGACGAGTAGCGATTGAGACCCAAGTTAAGAAGGCAGAGGACGCGGGATAAACTCAGTCCTAAAAGGGGGCCTCTGCGTCGTGCTTGTAACCAATAGTACAGCGCGGTATAAGAAACTAGAGAGGCGTGCAAGGTGGCAGCCAAAGGCAGGCAGATAGAGATGGTGGCAGTATCGAGGTGGTGGAGGGCGGTAGGTGGGTCGGTTTGATTCAAGACTGGGGGGTGTGCAGATGGCTTATATACGATCCGGCCCCACGACAGCCCTACCTCTCCCAACCACTGCAGGAATAGCGCGACGGGGCGTCGACAGAATAAAATTGACAAAATCGATCCAGCGGTAGCCATAGAATGCAGGCGTATCCCCCCCCCTTTACTTTTCACCGGCTGTTCTACCCCTCATTCTGCTGATGGAACGGGTACTGGACCCCATCCTACGTCCCAGACGAGATCCATTCTGCTCATCTTTTCTTTTCAAATTTAAAGATACCGAGTTTGTGGTCATCAGAGGAGAGGGGGGGCCCAAACAAAGGACCCGTACTCGCCCCTTTCGATATCACAGCAGCCAGCTCGGCACCAAACCGGAGTGCGAGCCAGCCAAAGCAGCGACCGATGGATGCCGTAGGGGCTACTAAGCACGCCGCCAAGGTCTACGAGCCATACCTTACACATCGGGACGCCCCAGACGCGTTCGGTCGCCTTCTGCCCTTCTCCCTTATCTCTCTCTCTCTTTGCTACAGCTTACTGCCTCTCAACTGCACGAGCAAGCTTTTGAGAGGAAGGGCTGAGCAACTTAAGCCTTGGTTGACTTGTCTCGCTGACGATAGCCCGTAGTAGCCCGATCAATCGGTGGCCAACTTTGATAGCGGTGGTCTCGTGTTGTACCAGCAGTCAGGGCGTCCGCTCGGTGTTTAGATAACCCTATATTAATACCAGGTCGCCAGTTGACCATCAATCGGCCCTTGAACCTACACCCATTACCTGTAGAGCATGTTGGTAGCGGGATTAGTGGAAGGTAGTCTGCGGTAACCAACCGTTCACTTTCGCTCTGCATTCTAACCCAGCTTTATACACTCTCATGATATAGCTCGACCCGGTTTATAGGAGAGCAGAATTAGTAGGTCCGCCGTGTGCCTCTCAGGACCGCAGCTCTTTGAAGATACCGTCCCACTGAGACCACTGGCGTTTGATTTTCTAAACTACCTTCATGTGGTGGATGCGAGCAAGGGCACGTAAGTAATCAATAATAAACGTTGTGTTTATGTGTGAATGGATTATGCTCGATTAACAACGGCAGCAGTGCCTTTATATAAGGTGGGATGACTTAGAGTGGTCGGTAGAAATTCCCTCCCCATGTTAATTACACATGATCCTTGTTTGACACCGACTACACGCCTCTATTAACCTTTTTGTCATAACTTGATTCCGGGCAATAGTAGCCTATCCGTTCCTTATCCCAATCCATTTTGGAAGTCTCTACTATCCGGCTTTCACGCTTTCATCTATATGCGCTCTCTACCTTCTTTACCTACATTCTTTATGTATCTCTTTCCAACGACATCCCAGCATCCTGATTCTCAGGACGTCGCCTCCATTCGCAGGTGTCGCGACCTTACATCCATTTAGAGAATTGCCCTATTTATTCTTGATCTGGCGGCTACCTAGTCGTTCCTCTATGTCCTGCCGGTACCCGGCCCCGCCACGACCTACCCTCCTAACTTTCCCAGCCTAGACTAAATAGTCAATATGAATGATTCCGGCCATTGCTGTTCAAGTATAAAAGTTCTCATGGCCACCATTCAATAAACGACAATCTTCCAATCCACGATCTGCACCACCAGTTTGAGCTTAACGGCTTGTTTATTTTTATTTGTAAGTTTACTCCTATCACATTAGGCAATTCCTCGTCTTCGACCCTCATAGGTTTCATCTACAATGCCAGTGTCTGAGATCTCCAGCCTTGTCAATTACAATCATTTCGAACTACCTTTACATAATATAATTTACCTGGTATTAGCTGGCCGGATGGATTGAGGTCTTAATAGTATCTATGGGCACGTTAACCGAGCCACTCGAGCCAGGAGCTAGATTAGATATTTTCAGGCGCATTTTGAAAATAACAAATCTGTGTAGTCACACAAAGATATATAATATGGGACAGCATGGGTTACAATGTGCTATGGAACTGCTTATTTTAAATCTCTTTATTTATTTTTTAAAAAAAGGCCCGACTGGCTTCAGCTGCGGCCAATTAGTCGATAGTTGATTATGTATGGACAATATTGGGCATAAGGCACCGTCTCCCTGGTGTCCTAAAAACCTTCCCTATCACAACCAATGGCACCGGTTATTGCGGGGAATAACCTGATGACACCCCCTCCCAATGCCAACTACGCATTGTTCCGTTCACTCCAACCGCAGGTAGATATCAGCATGTGAGGCATGACACGTTAGCTATGTAGTCACCCTAATTGTGCATCACCCCGGCCTAGAGAACCCCACAGGTTACGTTAGACATAAATTGGCCACCCCGTTGCAAGGCTAATTTCTGGATAGGAGGTCCTTCCGAGACCCCATTAAGCCTCTGCAGGTGGTAGAGATTGAACCCGGTCGTTCTCGAAGTACCTGGTACTCTTTGAGCTGTCCGACTGACGTTTAGGGGTGCGCAGACCTAGATTCCTGGCCGCCAGCCTTACGATTCGCATCCCGATACGCTCGCCCGCTTCTCACGGTGCACCCTGCCCATCGCTTCCTCGAGCCAGTGAGAGTAGCTGCCTTTCCGGGTGGCCCGCCCGGTCAGCAATGAGCCTAGTGACGAGCTGGTTGTAAGGGCCGGGCAGGCCGTAGCGCGTGGCCAGTCGAGTCAAG
>JANBPT010000487.1:0-33816 GCA_027575765.1 Tieghemiomyces parasiticus | reverse complement strand
ATCCAACCTACACAGCTCTCAAGTCCCATCTTCACTGGCGAAGAGGAAACCTTCGCCTTCCAGCGCGCCGTCAGCCGTTTAGTCGAAATGCAGAGCAAACTCTGGGTCCATGGCTCCCGCCAAAAGCTGGCTAAGGGCTTCCTCGACTACCAACTCCGGTACCACGTTTGACGCTTATCTACCACCCCTAGAACTTGCGGAGATGCTGACCGCCCTTTCCTTCCGTAATCTGCATTGGCTATACCTTTTCCATACCTCTCTACCCTCTTCCATACTTGCCTGTCTCTAACGTTTGCGTCTCTTCCCTACCTTGTCATGCGATGAGCCCCATGTCGGTATTTATGTCCTTGCTCAATGTCCATAAACATAATCATTGACCGTGTAGATATATGCGTCCTCCTATTTCAACCCAACTGAAGCTCCTAATTTGGAGCACATGTCAATAGGGTGAGGGTTACTAGGGCTGTACTATCTCGCACGCCCTCCACTCTTAACCACGAATGTCGAGATCATTGTGGCTGAGCCTCCTCGAGGACCAACGCACGGCGGATTTCACAGAACCGCACCAACCACCGCAAGTCCGAATAATCCAAATCTAACCCCATCTCGCCCGCTATCTGGGTAGGTGGAGTAGGGCTGTCGTTGACCAGTCGAAGCAAGCGTTCGACGTCACCGTCGCCGATATCGGTCGGGATCCGTCGGTACCCAAGACGCAACTTACGGTACCGATCACGGCAGCTACTCTCGGTGCGATCCGGTACCCGACTGGCGATAATCTGCCAGAGTCCCGGGGTCCCAGATGCCAAAGCGTCCTCCGCATGATGCCCGCTGTAAAACTCGGAGGTTTGGGCAACGGAGGGCTGATAATCGACCAGCCCGGCATTAGGGCTTGGATGGCGACGACGGCAGAGGTCGGCGTAGATAGGCATACAGTTGAGTAGATAGTCGTCGGTATGCTGGATAGACAGTAGGAGGAGGGCATCCTCAGTAGCGGCCCAGTGGGTAGACGCGGACGCCCGTCGGGCGACGGAGCTGATGGAGTCTGATCGCATGATCGAGGACGGCATCTTTCAAGATGGGTATGGATAAGACAAAAAAAAACTTAAGGATTAAACCAAACTGATCGAACGAATATATCGAGGAATGGAATCAAGTCGTCGTCTCTCTAATAGCTCGTGTATCATCTAAGTATTAAATGTAACCCTTTGGGCAATGCGAAGACAGGGAAGGGCTGCCAGCACCTTAATATATATTCCGCGGGTTATTCGTTGGCCATGGTAAAACAATGATAGTTGCATGCCGATGGGTAACTTCTAGCACGACAGTGCCTGCAGAGACGACACTACCCTCGGAGGAGAGGGGGGGAGGGAGTCCTTAGAGAGCGTCGGTGATGTCCCTAGCTGTTATGGTCAAATGTCACTCTTGATACCGACAGCATTGTGGCCGTGCCAAGGTAAAGGTCACCCGGTTACGTTAATTTGCTGATTGTAAGCCAACGCGGGGTACAATTTCATGCTGCAAGGTTAGCGTTGAGCTGTACGGTTGGATTAGGCAAAGCATCTGTAAGGTGTATCAGAGGACTTACAATTTTGCATATGGGTTGACGTTACAACAACCTAGGCTGGTATCACGCGACCTGCAGCACTGTGCAAAATAAAATAAAAGTGGTGGGTATCAATGGTCAGGCCCCCCCATTCCCGCCCCATTAGTATGCTTACCATGACCCATAATATTTCTAAATCAGTTAGCACATTTTGTCAAAGAGAGGCGGGTGACTCATGCTGACTGTTGCTACGACCATTGCTCCACACCTCTGCACGCTATTATCTAATCAATAAGGTGGGCAAAGGGACGTATATTTTGATGGCTGTAAGTAGCCAGACGGCCGGCATTCCGTGTCCGGGAGGGGGTGAAAGACGCTGCGTTGGAATAGGACATCAGTTATACAAGCCGTAGGATAGGAGTGGTGGTGTCTGGTGGGGTCGAGATAAACCTGGTAAGAGAAGGAACCCCCCCCCTCCCTTCGAATGAAAATTGAAAGAAAACGAAAGGGGTGGTCGAATTGGCAGCAGCTGCGGATAAAAGAAAACAGGTGGAAAAGAGATCAGAAACAATTACAGATGCGGAAAGCCAGAGTGGGGCCGCTAGAGGCTGGGAAAAAAGGACATACCGTCACAGAGAAGACGAAAGGAATGTTTAAACTGAATAGAGACCACAGAGGCTGCACGATGGCCGGGGGGGGAAGCGAAAAACAAACACATCATCAGCATTGGGGGGGTGGTGGTGGTTAGGCCAGTCAACTAGTGATAAAGACGGACCACCATCACCGTGATATTGTCCCGGCTAAAGTTATCGAGGGCGTGCTTAGTGAGCTGCTCGCTCGCCTTCTGCGGGTCGGGTTCGTCCTTCACCAGGTCGACGGCCTCCTGGTCAGTGCAGACGTCCCAGAGACCGTCACAGGCCAAGATCAGGAACGTGTCCTCGCGATTAAGGTCGGTCTCAGTGGTGTAAGGGTGACCCACGACCACGTCCTTCATGCTTGAATCGCCTAGAGCGCGGGTCACGGCCAAGACACCGTTGACCCGGTTGTTAAGCACGAACCCACCGGCCTCCGAAATGCGCCGCACCTCGTGTGGGTCGTCCCCCTTGTGGTCGTAGGTCAATCGCACAGCCCGCCCGCCGCGCGCCAGCACGCCGCGGGCATCTCCGGCATTTCCTGAGTACAGGCTCCACGTGTGCGGAGAAGTCGTCGCCGGGTGAAGGGAGGCGGAAACCGGATGAGTCTCCAAGAATATGACTACCGCCGTACATCCGGAATGCGACATGAGTTCAGTCGATATTCGTCGATCGGCTTCGACAAAGGCGTGGTGCATGAGTTCGGTAACGGTGGATTCGGCGGTGATAGGCGGGAGGGCCGAGGCAGCCACCTCCGCGGCCTTGGACGGGGAGGGACGAGCCGGGCCCCTCGTTTCGGCTACGGAGGGTAGGTCGTCGGAATCCAACGACAGAGACCGGCTATGGCTCACCAGGGGCAGGGGGGTCTGTGGCACATCGGCGTCGGCTGGTTCGGACAACGTGGCCGTGGCAATAGCCGAGCGGGAGGGGGATGAGGGTATGGCCGAAACAGCGGTGACAACGTCGGCGGTAGAGGGCGTTGACGTAGTATCGGTTTTAGGGGTAGAAGCGTGCTGCAGGGCACGCCTCCGGGCCAGATTGGCCAGGAAAATCTCGTGGAAATGCAGCCCGCACCACTCCGCAGCCTGTTTGCCGGCATGCCCGTCAAAGATGGTGAAGAACCCTTGGCCGCCGGCATCGTCAAACTTGTAAAAAAAGGAATGCGAGTCCTCCATGGTGCGTCGGCACCGACGGTTTCGGTCAGAGGCCACGCCAACCCGGAAGGTACCCGGCTGGCCCGTGTTGTCTGGGGCTTCGTCACAGAGGCCAACCGGCGGGGCTGGCGAGGGCACGATGGCGTGCACCAGAGGGGATGGAGTGGCGGCTGTGGTGGTGTTGATGGGCGGGGGGATGCTCGCCCGTACCAACGAAGCCGACGGCTTACGAAGCAGCGTCTTGATACTGTCGGATGGGACGGCTAGGGTGGCCGAGGGTGAACCGCAGTCTTGGGCATTGGTCGGTGAGCGCACGGGTGAGGTCACGGTGGCCGCGGGAGATTGCGGGGTGGAGCCGTTCACAGGGGAGGCGGTTGAAGGGGCCGGGATGGCGGACGACCCCTGGTTGCCGGTTGGGCCGGTCGAGTGGGCAGGCTCATCCGACTGGGAATATTCCGCAGGGACAGCCGTCCGGGGGGTGGCGGGGGGCTCCTCGGCCATAGTCACTAGAAGATAAATGGGGGACAGAGCAGGCTACGGTCGAGTAGTTATATTGGTAGGAAGGGAGGGGGAAAGGAAGGGAATCTCAGACGCGATGCCGACCGTAGAGATAAAGCGCAGCGTGTAAATAAAGAGGCACGAGTGGTGGTGGAGACAGAGTGGAAAGCCAGGAACTGGACAATAGCAGTGGGAGGCAGGGTCCAGACTAAGAGGGAACAAACGGCGGGGGCGGGGGAGGGAATGGACAGGGCCAGGAACGCTAGCTGAGACGTATCTGAGGTACACTGGATATAAATAGGCTGCGCTAAACACAGATGTGTTGTGGCATTCAGAGGGTTTCGGATGGGACAAGAAAAGGAATGGGCGGTGTGGTTATGCACATCTGCGGGTGGAGTTTGCGTGAGGAGGAGCGGGCACGCCGATGTGGCTGGGCAGTAGAATTGGTGGGTAATGGAGTGGGAAGGCGAGGGCGGGAAGCTGGTGGGAATGAACGGCCAGGTCGCTCGCCCTGGACCGACGGTTGGGATAGGCTGGCATTGGACCCCGCCGCGACGAACCCACTCGCTTGTAGCTGAAGGGGGAGGGCGGTAGAGGGTGTTGGTGGGCGATACGGGGGGGGGGGAACTAGAGAGATTGGAGCCACCCAGCCATCTTAGCCCGTCTTGTTAAACCGGCATGCACTCGAGCGTGGCATTGACCGTCGAAATTTTTATACCGAGATTGGGGGCGGCGGCTACATGCAGATCAACTCTAAAGAGGGAAGAAGGGAGGCCGAGACCGTCTATGCGTCGAGATTGGATGGGCCTCCTCAACCCGACGATGGAGGCGCGGCCCAGGGCGACACAGTATGGGCTAGATTACGGCTGCGGACGGCTTCCCGATGTGCATTCAGGGTCTCCCTATTTTTTCATCACGCGCTCCCCATTTAGTCCGACAGCAGGCCCAGCCAGACATGGAATGCCAGGTTGTTGTGGAGCCGACCTGCAACCCAGCCACACTGGGTTGCTCCTCGTCAACTTGTACGGCGCTTGGTTGCCAAATCTCTATACGGCTGTTGGCGCACCCCGGCACACCAAAGCTGTGCGCCATGCAGTGCCTTCAGGGAGGGGGGATCCATATCCACTACCTTCCAGTCCCATGGGGCCCTCCTGCCAGTTGGAATATAAGGCGCGTCACTCTAAACCCTACTCCTTCCTCTGAGAAAGCCCCGCAGCCTGACAGGTCGCTAGCCGTGACCGTTTTGCCAACAAGCCAGGCGCTTACCAGGGCCTCGCGGCCGATGCACTACACCCCATCTGGCCGGGGCCTTTAGGCGTTCTATAACAGCTGTTCTCATTTCGACCACCCGCAAGCCTTGGGCCCTTACGTTTACCTTTTCTCCAATCGCATCATCCACGTTGAACCTAGTCCCGCTAAGGCCCGCCGCCGGCCCTCAACGATGCAGCCATGATCCGCTTTACCCCCATTAACGTTGAGAATGTCGACGATCTGCCCCAGACTCACAACGAGGTGCCCGAATTGGTAAGTGTTTACCGTGTGCAGGCCCTCCAGGCGCGGCTTGATTAAAGCATACCGAAGCCAGGCCGTGTGGTTTCGACCGTATATGGTATGGCCCGACGTGGCCCGTTTGTTCTGGACGCCTCAACTATACGTAGGGGCTGAATACTAACGGAACGCCGGGCCCTAGGACCTCAGAATATCTAGTAGAACCGACCACAATACCGCATTAAAAGTGCGTAGTATTTCCGCATCGGTGCCAATACGCAACCTAGCACGCCCTAGGTTTGACAATTTCACGGTGCGAACCTAGTAGCCTCACAGTTATCACCGGTGATGGCCTAACCGTTTTATTCTACCTGATATACCCGCCCGCCTTATTTATGACACCCTCCCTTAGATCGACGAAAGCGTCAATCGGTACAACCAGGCGCTGCGCCTATACAACAAAGGCCGCCGGAAGGACGCCCGTGAGCTGCTGGAGCAGATTCTGGAGGCCGATTGGCTCCGGGCCTCGGTCCACGGATCCGGCGCCGTACCCAACGGTAAGCCGGTCCCCTCCAAGCCTTCCCAGTCTGGTCTCATATTTCGTGACGAGGATGAGGCCCGCATCGAGCAGCTCCTCTACAACGTATTTCGAAACTACGCATCTTTTCTTTGCGATGAGGCTCGCGTGGCGGAACACGACACCCCGCTGCCCCTCGACGACCATGCCAGGTCGCTGTTGCCTACCAGGGAGCAGGAGTCGGAATCCACCGTGCAGCGTAACCGGGCTCTTGACTACCTGCTGCGCGCGGCGGAACTTGATGCGTCGGATACCACACTCTGGCTACGTATCGGCCGACTGGCTCTCGAAACCCACCAGCTGGGCCTGGCTCGGGCTGCCCTGGAGCGGGTAATCAATAGTGCCAAGTCGGGCTCCGTGGATGACGGTGACGATTACACAGCCACTTTTACTCCACCAAACTTTGCACGATTTGAACCCACTCAGTGGTGGGCCTACCAGGCGCTTCTGGGTCTGCTGTACATCACGGGCGACTTCGCCACCCTGGAGGCCAGCGAAGCCGCCTGTCGAACCTACCTGGATCCGCCGCTGTACATTACTCCCGAACTACCGCCGGCCCATGCATTCCGACTACCACCAGTGCCACCTACCGTATTTTCTATCGCGCGGGCCGCCGCTGCGGTTCCGCCTGTTACGCCATCGACAACTCCCCCCGTGACTGCCTATGAATTGGTCACTCCTACTTGGACGGCCCTGGGCCAACTCCTACTGACCGTCTATCGTGACCGAGCAGCGGGTGACCCGGACGAGGTTTGTGCCCCAATCACAATTACCCTGTGCACCGCCCAGTCAAATGGGGACCCTAGGATGGAAATTGACACGGCGAAGCCCACGCCTGACGACCCACAAAGCCCAAGTGACTCAACCCACCACCTACCGGGCCTGCCTCCGCTCCCAACCCTTCCGCGAGGCCCTCGCACCAGCCTTATGCCCATACTGACCCGTCCCCGGCCGGGCTTGAAACGTAAAATGTCCGATTCGGCCTTGTCAGATCTCGCACTCAGCACGGCCAGCATTGAACCCCAAAGTCAAGAGGCCCAGCCTCGCCTCCGGACCAGGAATTCCATGACGCGTTCCCAACCCACCTCACCTACTCTCGGCACCGCTCCGTTACCGAAAAACCTCGTCCCATCTCTCAAGAACCGGCGCGTATCAGACGACGGAACCGGGGTGCCCGTCAGGGTTCCATTGCAACGCGCCTCGTCCATGGGGCCTGCTAGCACATCACTCACCCGTGCCACGTCACGCCAGTCCCCCGTGGCCGGCGAGACACCGGAGAGTCCACGAACTGCCGCGTATCCCAAGATGAGCCGCCGCTCCGGATCGACCATGCCGATTGAGGCAACCTCGGGCCGTACCGCCGCCGCGACCACCATCGCTGCTAAAAATTGGGATGGGGCACTCGACGGGGCCCTCGCCACCCTCTTCCGCTGGTTCGGTTGGTGGGACCTGGCCGAGGCTGGGGCCTCGCACGGATCGGACCGGGACCATCCGGCAGCCTCACACGTAGCGTCCGACCAGCTGGCCGACCTGGACCGGACGGCCGAACGAATCCTGCGCGTGTGGAGCAAAGCCCCCGTGAGCATCCAGACTGCGCAGCGCCAGTATATCCAATACGGCCGACCCGCCACCCCGCTTGGTCGTCGCCTCCTAGCGTGGCTTCGCCTGTGCCTCGATGCCGACTCGTCCAAGCCACTACAATCACCGGCACAGGTCGATCTGGTAACCACCCTGACCCAGGAATTGGCCGAATTAATGCCCGCTGAGGGACTCACTAGTGACGCGCCCATCGACGACGGTGAGCTGCCGGCCTTCCTGGCCGTCTGCAACGCCACTCAGGCGGACCCATCGACCTACCTGCGCCATTTCGTCATGCGCTTCTTTTTGCCCGATCCGTTCTGGCGCCGCTGGGTCGCTGGGGAGGATCTTGACGGTGGTAGTGGAGAGCGGCTGGCGGAAACCCCCGTTGCCTCCTGGCTCACGACCCGTTGGGCCCCGGATTTCGGTCAAGTCTTGGGGGAAGCGTTCGAAATATGCCACATGGATCTATTTTGGCTGATCCGCGCCTATGTGGCTAATGAGATTGTCGAGGCCCCGTCCCACCTGGCCCACCCCGGCGACCTGGCCCTGGTGGGGGCCTTGCTCGGCACCTGCGAGTTTCTACTTGACGGTCTCTTGAGTATGGCAGCCGACACCGCTACCACGAGTGGCCCGGAAAACAAAGCTGGAAGCCGATCTACCTCCGCCACGGTCGATTCGGCCGAGGAAGAGGCCGCCACGGAAACCATGGCGGCCACCCTCGGCCGGCTTATTGTCCAGCTGGACATGGCCTTGGGTGCCAAGTGCTCGCCCGCTTTGGCAGTGAACCTAGATGCCATGGACAGCGACGGTGCTGGCTCTCAGCAACAGTGCCTGGTCTACCGCCGGCACTGGTTGGGCCTCAAGGTCGGGGTTCTCGACGGACAACTTGGCGCCACCTTGGCCGCCGCCCGCTCCCTCGCAGCGTCAGAGGTCGTGGGGGTAACCCTGCCCAACTGCCGATTCCTGCCGACGCTCGGGCAGACCGTGGCTCGCCGTCTCGCCGATCACCTCGCCACCGAACAGCGTCTTCGCGACGGTCTGGCTGATTTCACCGCCGGCCATTATGAACAGGCCATCCGCCAGCTGCGACCCGCCGTGGCAGCTGACGCGCAAGGGTTTCCACTGACGATGACGCCGGGCTGCACCCCGCGCTTCCGCGCCGAAGGCGCCGCGGCGGACTCTACCAGTGCGGTAACCGCTCAGGCGACGAGCACTGGCGCCTCGCTCGACCCTTACCGGCGCCTCGTGGTCTGGCAGACCCTACAACGGGCCTACCAGCGCAAATCCCCACCCAATGCGGCCGAGGCCTGGGCCTGTCAACTGGCCGGTCTAGTGGCGCAGATGGACGGGCTGAGCACGGCGGTCACTGCACTTGCCACCGAGATTGACCAAGGATTGCCTGACCTGACTTTCCCATCCGCCCGGAGCGGTAAAGCCGGCGCCGACGCGTCGGTACGGCCCAAACCGGGGGCATTGGCCGTGGCTGCCTTGTTTGCCGGGCTGACCGCAATCAATACGACGATTCGTGATTTGACGACCGGGGCCCAGGCAATTCTAGCCCAGCGCGCGCCTCGTCTGGATGAGGATGCGGTAGAGACGGAGGGGTGCGGAGCCGGCCTGGACTCTTCTCGGCCGGTGCCAGCATGGTTGCGTCACCTCCGGACAGTCTCTCGATCGACTCATTCTAATCCGCCTAAGTCGTCCTCATCATCGTTTCCTCCACCGCCGGACGCTCTGCTACTAGTCGCCCGCCTGTCCCAGCATATCATTGCCTACGACGGTCACCTGCAGTCCCTCCCCGAGGAGGAGATACAGGTACCCCTCTACACGCTTATGGTGCGCAGTTGGGAGCTGTTGGCTGTCGTTCGCCTTATGCAGGAGGCCCCACCGGCGCGCCCCTCCTACACCCTCCCACCAAACCCACCCCATATTGTCGCGCAGCCGTTGCCGATCGACGGCGGCGCCGACGAAGCCGTCGACCCGCTATCGGATCACGTTGCCCACCGGCGGCAGCGAATCCACATTGGCACGCTTCCGCTGGACGCTTGCGCCCTCGACGCCGCGTGGCGCACCGCCCCGCCTGTCATGACGGCGGTCGGGGCCCTGCGCGCCTACCTCCGCACCCTCCACCACACCGTGGGCCAGATGGGCCTGTGCACCGTTGATAAGGGTTCGTTCCTGGCCCTGGCCTTTGAGGTTATCCACTGGGACGACGCAACCCCGCCACCGCCGCTGGAGACCCATCACGACGCCTTGCAATGCCTGTACTGCCTCTACAATGTGAGGCTGGATGGCGACCTGGAGGAGCACGACTGCGAGCCTTTAGAATTGGATATCCCGGCCGCGTCGTATCTCTTTGACCAGCTCCTACCGCGGATCGCGGAGCGTCTCTTCCGCCCCCAGGCCCACGTCGGCGCCGAGTGGCGTAGCAACCTCGAAGCCATTGTGAAGGCCATTGGTGATCCGCATAGAGAACTCGGTAAGTACTCAAACAATACTTGTTCCCTTTGAGTGTCTACCGGGGCGAGTGAATGGTGTCGTCCATTCTCGGCTGTCCGCACCCCTCTCCTCCCGTCCCTCGCTGACTCACTGACCCGATTTCCTTACTCCCAACATACCCGATCCAATTATTTTTTTTGATACACCCCCGATGCCCAGGCCGTGTGACGCTAAACGAACGTGACATTGAGGAGTACCTAGATCGACCGGTGGACCTGTTGACAGCGCTGAGCGACGATCCGGCCGTCCTGCGTGCAGGCGGCTACGCCTACCTCCTACCCGCCCTAGACTGCGGCCCCACCCTGGCGCCAGTCTACTTCCACGCATATCTACTCCAAGGGTACGCCCTACACACCCAACTGCGCCAGCGGATCCGAAGCAACGCCACCCGCGATCCGGATGATCTGGACACCGTGATTGATTTGTACCGCAACCAGCTCTCGGTAACTCCGACGGCACCCGTCGCATGGTACTGCTTAGCCAACGTGTGCCGGGACGAGGTGGCAGAAAAATTGATGCGCCGGGCCAATGCCCTACTCAAGGCCACCGACGACATTGTCGAGAACTGCCGACTCATCTTTTTGGCCTACCTACAGTGCTATCGCCGGTCGCGTAACGCATCAGCAGCGGGACCCATGGCGGGACCCGGCAGCTACATCCCGCCATTGCACCGACCGGCCCTCCTGAACGAGATGGGCCAGTTTCTCTACTTTCTGACGCGCCCCCCGGTGGAACTTAGGGTATGCTTGCCCAAGGTCGGCGATAAAACTTTAGCCACGAACGGATCATTGGTGTCGACGCCATCCGCGATTAATGGCACTGTGGAGCAGTCCGGAGAAGAGGCCGAGGTGCAGCGGCAACAGAAACAGCGACAATGGCTGGTCCGTGCCCGGGCGTTACACACGCAGCCCCCGACCATGCCATCCAAGGCTCAGGTGTATCGCCTGGCCGCCAAGTTCTTCACCCGGGCCCTCGAAGGCTACGAGCGTAGCGAAACCGAGGACGCCACTTCCGTGCCAACCCCGCGGGCCACCATCCTCAACCAGCTGCACCAGTATCCGCCCTGGACCGCCGACCTGTACCTGGGTCGCTGCCTCCGCAAACTAGAATCTACCCCGCTGCGGGCTTATGCGTGTCTGTGGCGCTCCCTGCAACGGGCCATCGCCTCCGCGGGACCCGGTGATTCGTCCTCGGGCGTGGATGCTCTGATTGAGCCGATGTACACCTTGTTGTCGTCCCTGGCCAAGGATCTCCACCGGGGCCGCGTTCCGGTCGACGTGGTCGACAGCGTCCTCGACCAATTGGACCGGCTGGTAGAGGTCGACGGAGGCGAGCCCCGGGCCCTACGCCGGTACGCCTCCCGACTGGCGCAGATCCAGACGGTACGGGTCAGTAAGGACCGGTCCCGCCCCAATCGAGCCCCTACCGACAGCGAAGGGGCCGACACTGGTGCGCTGCCACAGGACCCAGCCGGGCGCGCCGCCTTCGACCGGATTCTCGACTATCTGGAACTCATCCGAGTCGCTATCGACGGTCGCCGCTGGCACCACAAACCGGTCTACCGGACGGCCTGGATCCGCGCCCGCGTGCTGTGCCAATACTCGTTGGCCCTCGACGCGCTGGCCCCGCTCTTTAACGCCCGGTCCGTTACTAAGTCGTTTATTAGCTTTTATAAGACCGAGATGGAACCACCTGGCCAGCATTACTACTACGTTCACAAGTACCTGCGTCTCCTGTTGGACTTGTACGAAAGGACTGGCGACCTGGATGGACTCTTCATGGTGGCCCACCGCCTGCGTAAACTCGATACCGTCCTCATCGCCCCGCGCGTGATCGCAGCAGAGCTCTATGTGCACTACCGTCGTGCCCTCGAGGCCGCCGTCGCCCAATTACCCGCTAACGCCGCGCTAGGGGTACCGGATGGGGATGGTGAATCGACTCCGACGATGGCCTCTCTGGTCCACGTCCTGTGCCTGGAACGGTTTGAACGATTGGTCGCCGACCTGGAGCAATGGTTGATAACTGTGCTCACCAGTACGGCGGACCAATTCCCGGCCTCAGGTAACGGCACACCAGCGGTTCCATCTATGCCCGAAAGCAGCGGGGGTTCACCGGTGAACAGTTCAAGCGGGGAGTATAACCTGAGTGGCGGGGGTGGTACCAGCGTTGCCGGCACCGCCTCAGACAGACCTAGCGGACCCTATCTACCATCTGAACGGTCCTACCGGTTACTGCCTGCTAGCGGCGATTTGGTCATCCGCCGCCTGTACCAGCTCTTCGCTCTCCTGGTTCACGCCGTGAAACTAAAACGCCTAACTACGACTGATGGGGAGCAGAAGCAAGCCGTTGAGACATTAGTCCAACGTATCTACGTCGATATCCTGGTAACGTTTACGACGTGGCGCCGGGACCATCCGCCGCAGCAGCCGGTGCAGGAAAGGGGTTCGGATGAAGCGACGGGGGTGAAGTCTTCGCCGGTTCAGGTAGAGCCCGCCCCATCGGATGTGGTGGCTCCTACCGAGGCTACTTCAATGGACGAGGACCCCACCCCGGCCGTGCAAGCCAACGAAACGACCAAGGAGGCTAAGCCATCACCATCAACGCCACAGCCGTCGCCACCAGCGACTACTCACGACCAGGTTGTCGCCGATGCAGAGGCCAAGCCGGTGGTCTCCGACTCGACCACTTCGGCAGGAACCATGTTGAACCCTGAACCGTCGGCCCCAATCGAACCGGCCCTCGAATCGAATAGCCGTGTGACGCCACCGACACCTTTAGAGATCTATCCCTGCCAATGCCCCGCACTGTCCAGTACGGAAACGTCCACAGCGGATAAGGCCCTGCCCTCAGTACTACGGAAATCGGCGCCCAAGACCCACCTCAAGCTGCTCACCCGGTCGGACCTATTCTCCCGTCTGAATGCACTGTACCTCCTGCTACAGCCCAAGGTAACAATCACTACCGTTGAGGGTAACTGATTTTCTCCGAAAAATCCGCCCAACTCCTACCCAATTCCTACGCAATACTAACCTACCCCTACGGCACTATTTTCTCCCCTCTCCCCCCACCACGGCAACAATCCCCTGTTCGCCCTTCAGGATGACGGCAAATCATTGAGCACTGCCTCCTTGGCGGCCAAGTCAGTGGAGAATAAGCTGCCTCCCGTGCAAACGGAATCAGCGAGCACGAAGGCCAAGGGTAGCTGAGCCCCTTCCTCGGCACGGGCCATGGGTCTGCACACGTAGGGCTTCGTCGCCTTGCGTTACACCGCCACATTTCAGCTACCTGCTCGGGATGTAGTCTTATTATTCCGTAAGCCTGAGGATGGCCCGGGAGCCGAGTTGAAATTACAGTATTGCCTTGCAAGGATTCGTTGCATTACCACTAGTCTGGTATATATATATATATTCCATCTAGCTCTGTGAAGGTCTCTTTATTCGATCTTCAATAAAATCCTATCACACCGGCGTCAACACCTCAACCTTCTCGCCCTTACGAGCCGTCGTAATGACACGATTCATAAAGGCCGGAAGAGCCAGGGCGCGGAAAAGATAGGGCAAGTCATTCTCACTGAGCTTACTGCCGCCCAGATCCTGGACGTCCTGGACGGTCAGCTTCTTCTTTTTCAGTGCCTCGCTAATTTTGATCGTGGCAGCCGGCGGCATTTGGTCTACTAATTCGGCCCCCTTGACCAGGCGGCGCCAGCGGCGGCGGCAATAGTAAGGGTGGTACACGGGCCGACCCGGCTGGCTGAGTAAATTGGCGATACGATGCCAGAACATTAAGGGCGGTTCCCTGTCAACGTGGTCGTCAGTCGGGACGGCGTCAGCGTCGGTGGAGGTGGCGCTGAGGGGCGCGGCTTCGGCGAAGGTCAGCGAGGCTTCAGGCAGGGGTGTGTTTTCCAGACCCAGGGGCCGGTCCCCGAGTTCACCTGCTCGGAAAAACCGGGCCGTTTGCACCCGGCGGAACCGCTGGCAGAAGGGCCGGTACATGGCCAGCTCATTTAGGAGCTGGGGGGCCCCGTCGTGGACCATGAGGAGTAGGGCCATATCGTCTCGCATCTTCCAGGCCCCGGCCGGTTCGCCGTCGAACGGACACGAGTACCACCGGTAATAGCATTGAGCGGCGGTACGCGTCCGGACCGTGCGGGCCACTGTGACCCACCGGACCACGGATTCATCGCCAGTTTTTTTGGAGGTCGCCTTGGCTGCCGCGGCCAGGGCCTGCTTGAGCCGCGCCACCTCCTCCGGTTCCCAGGTGCGGGGTTTTACTTTACAGGTCAGCAGGGTGTGACGGGTCTGCAGGGCGTAGCGCGAGAACCCCGGGAACAGCTTTTCGAGTTTCACCCAATTGGGACCTTGTTCTTCGACCAACTGGATCAGCCGGGCGTCCCGCTTGGGGGTCCATTTTAGGTCAGCTTTGGCCGGATCATGGGTTAGCCGGCGCAGGCGCTGGTTGCATTCGCGCCAGTCGAAGCCCCCAACGGCCTTGGAAATGGGGCCCCAATTAAAAACCCCGTGGACTTTGACGGCTTCGAGTAGCCGTTGGTCCTGCTCAGGGGTCCAGTGAATTCGCCCGTCCGCAGCAGCGATATCGGGTATCGGACCGGGCGTCAAGTTAGCGGTGACCTCTGAGTATTGGGGAGGAAGGGAATACCGTGCGATCGAGGGGTCGTTAGCCTTCGAGGTCTAGGTGCTAGGTAAAAGCCCAACCCGCCTGAGTGGTGATCCGATGGCCGGGATTCTAGACATTCGGTGCCACTGGCTCGTAGCCTAATTCAATTACGTCAATGCGGGAAGGGGTGTATAACTCACCTTGCTGGGCCTCCTTTCCAGAAGGCAGACCTTGGCTGAAGACTCGCATTGAGGTCGGCTGAGCGCCAGGGGCCAATGCGGCCCGCACCGCGGGCTGACCCAGTCGCCCGAGCTGTTGGAAGAACATGGCAATTGAGGACCGAGGGGGACGACGGAGTGGTCGGTGGCCGTATTGGAAAATAGGCGCAGGAAGGAAATGCAGTAGAAGGAACGGAATGCCGAGTAAGGGACTAACCAAGTTAGGGGCAATTTATAGACTGGATAAGGTTGGCAAGACTATTAGCGTAGTGTAAAAAAAATGGTGCATCGAATGACCGTCCTAAATGCGCCGCAGTATATGTCCAATTGGATGCTGCCGCAGTCAGATATTATCTCCCCCAACACTGGTTCTCTATCATCTGGGTACCACCGGAGATTCGTCACCCCCATAGTTGCCCATGGTCCGTAACGTGCCAGCTGTCAAGTTGCGAAGTTTTAAAAATAGCCACCTGTTATTCCTTATTCTAATTTCCGAGGGGATAAACATTGGCCATTCCACCAGCCAGATCCCTCCCTTTAAACAAAATCCCGAGTGCAGGGGCCAAAACAAACGAGACAGTTCGCCGGTTTCCTCTAGCGGGACACACGGAAGTAGGCTGAGGTCCAGCTGTCGAGGTCGGTAGCGTTGTTCGGGTTACCGAAGGGACGCAAGGCGGTGATTTTCATGCGGTAGATACCATTGGCTAGACGGGCCAGGTCGCTCTTGCTGGGCTTGGTGTATCCGTAGCCATTCCAGGTGAAGGTGGTACTGGGGCGGTAGCTGATGAAGTTCTGCTGGGCGTAATCAAGCACATCGTTGACGAAGGCATAGTACGTCTTGCCGGTGGCCTGGTTGGTGACATAAACGCGGATCTGGGCCGTGGGGTGGTCCTTGGCGACTGTCAGGGTGGGAAGACTGTTGACCATGTCGAAGACGGGGCAACCCGCCGCGTTGGCGCTCATCGCCTGGGTGACTGCAGCGTTGGTTTGGGAGCTACCCAGGTAGGGAAACTCCGCGGTGTTGGGACGCAGGATCGGGACGGTACGGTAGTCGCCTTTGAAACCAAGGTACGGGATAGTCAGGGTGCTGTTGACGGCGTTGTTGATGATGATGGTGGCGTTGATAAAGCCGCTGTACACCCAGTGCTCCTTGTCGGGCAGATCCCGAGGCTGGGTGAAGGCGACGTCCCAAGACGTTGACTGGCCGGGTGCGAGGTTGAGCACGCTATGGCTGAAGGTGACAGAGGCGGACTGTGTGTTCCGGCGAGGTAGATCGGACAGAGACTGGTTGGCGTAGTGAGCCGACACCGAGTAGGCTTGGACGGCAGAGAGGTTGATGCGGACGGTCTGTTTGCTACGGTTGGTGAACACGGTCTGGCGGTTAGTAACACCACCGCTGAACTTGCCGTTGATCGTGTCGTTGAGGGCGAAGGCGTTGAGGCTAGCGAACACGGGGCTGTAGAGGGCGCTCATGATATTGATGATTCCCGAACCCTGGGTGGTGACGGTGTCGCACAAGGTGCTGTTGAAGCAGTAGGGCGTGGCGGTCTGCATGAGCCGCTGCTTTAGACTGGCGGCGGGAATACCGTATTGCTTCATCAGGGCAGCCACGCCGGTCAACACGGGGGTGCTCATTGAAGTACCGGAGAGATTGTCGTAGCCACCGGCGTACAACGGGTAGGTCGAGTAGATGCGGTCCCCGGGGGCGCTGAGCTCGGGTTTGAGCTTGAGTTCCGGATCGGGGCCGTAGCTGGAGTATAGCGAAACCTGGCCCGCGTCAGTGTGGCGCCACTTGCGCAGTTCGTCGTCACTCGTAACGGTCACACCCTGCGGATTAGCCTTGAGCATGGCAAGGATCGCGTTGCCGTCGTTGAGCGTCACCATTCCGATGGCAATCTCATGGGGGGCTCCAAAAACTAGGTAACGAGGAAGATTCTGCGTGGGCATGGCGAACAAAATACCGGTAGCACCTGCGGCCGCAGCAAAATCTACCTGATCGTCCGCAGAACAGTCACTCGTCTGGTCAACCTGGACGATAAGGCCCTTCAGGGCCTCCGTAGCGTATCCACCGCACCCCGTGTACTTGCCGGCGGAATCGGCTACGCGACGCAGCGGAGTACCGGAGTAGACGAAAGCCGGCCAGGGGAAGCTGTAGTCGTTGGCACGGAGTATCTGGGTGGTCCGGCCGGCGGCGGTCACATTCAAGGTGTTGGCCCAGATGTATATCGGATTGTGGCTGGACACCGAAAAGGCGGCGGTACCAACCGACGGGTCCGAGTCGGCGTAGAGATTCTCGAGCCCAAAGTTGCCGTTCGACGCCATGACCGTGATACCCTTTAGCGACAATGCATTGGCCAGCAAGGAGGCCGGGCTGGCGGCCCACTGGCCGGGTTCACCGGCGGAAACGTTGATCACATCCATGCCGTCGTTGGCCGCCGCCTGCATTCCTAGCATGATGGCATCCTCGCCCACGCTGCCTTCGCCGGCGCAGCCGAAGACCTTGTAGATGCCGAGGGTGGCATTGGGTGCGACCCCCTGGTAGACACCGTCACTGCCGGCGACGATACCGGCCACGTGGGTGCCGTGTCCGATACAGGCATCGTAGGGGTAAGGGTTGGGGATGGCGACGGGGTTGGTATCACCGTCGTAGTCGTTACCAACCAGGTCGGAGCCGTACTGGATACGGCAGCCGGGGGTTTTGAAACAGGCGCCAAATGCGGTGTGATTGTAGTCGATACCGCTATCCACGATGCCAATCTTCATGCCCTGACCGCGCAGGTTGAGCTCTCGGTGGGCGCGGTCGACGCCAGTCATACTATGCGCCAAGTTCTCCCGGGGAGGGTTCTGCGGTGGGTTTGGACTGTCCCGAGCAGAGAGAGGCGTTCGCAAGGAACCTTGGCCTTTCATACTCTCGCCCTTCCAGCCGGGGATTTTCATGACAGAAACTGGCCAGACCTTGGCCACGGCGTCCAGGCCCTGGATGGGCTGTGTATCATTGCCGCTGATGACGATGGACGCAGCGTTGAAGTTGGGGTTAACGTAAGTGTACTGCACCTCCAGGTCGACGCCGGACTCGCTGAGAATCGAGGCGATATCATTGTCGGTCAGGGAAGTTGCGGTAGTTGCAGCCGAGGGTTCAAATTGGACGATGTAGCGGCCCGGAATGATGTTGGTCGAACCCAGGGTTGCGGTGATGTCAGTGTCCGAGTCGCTTACGGGGGTAGAGGGGGTGGCATCGGAGGACGTATCAGCACCGGCGAGGGCGAACAGGGCCAGGCCGTAGAGGGAAAGAGCGGTCAGGCGCGCCATGGTACTGGGTCAAGGCTTTGACAATAAGTTTATAAGTCGGCCGATGTATTGTCGTGTTGAAGGGTCTCGCAGATTAGGGGGGCAAATTAGATATCAGTAGATTATAGAGGAAAGCATATGGGCCACGTTCGTTATAATGATTCGAGGGTATGGGTTCTCTGGTATGGTAAAACAAAATTGGAAGATAGGCTTGGTAGTGAACCTTGTAGGTGATAGTCTAACGAGGTGTCAAGCGGTGCCAGCTTGGTAAGTCCTGAACCGAGCTTCCTGGCGGTGGATTATATATAGGTTGCGAGCCGACGCAGAGCCGCTGGCCACGCAACGGAAGGCAAATGATAATACTGATACAGAATATAGAGGGCAGGGAGGGCAAGGGGATTAGCGAGGCAAAACGCCGCAGAGTGAAAGGCCCTAGTTGGAATGAGAAGGCGATAAGGAGTGAAGTCAATAGTGTTTACATAGGGGTGCTAGGTGGCAAGGCAAGGATCTGACAATGTCACTCCTTCTTCCTAAAATGGCAACGGGGACATTCTTGGTAGAGCGATCTACTCCATCACCATAGAGGGAAGTTTCATGGCGCCGCTGGTCACTCCATTTCCTTACCGATAAACCACCTCTACATAGTCGACACCAGGAGGTTCACATGAGCAGTCAGAAGCCAGTCACCAACCATTGCGCATCCTGCTTTAGCGGATTTAGCTACATCAGTCGACCTAAAATAAGGATGATTAGTGATGCCTTTGGCCAGATTAGGTTTTTGCCGAATGACGCCATAATTTCCCAGCGCCGTTTCTGTATTTAGTAGGAGCCCTGGTATTAGGTAGTATCAAAGAGACCACTTCGTTCAGTTGATTATCTATAAGCACCAACATTGATGATCTTGGACGGAACGGGGAAAGTACTACAAGCTGTATCGACGGTCTACCGATCAGAAGGGCCCAGCCGGCCCAATCACTAAGAGCTCGGAGGACGAGAAGGCCACGTTCGGAACATAAGGTATTGCCTGTCGGTCTTCCGCTGGGGATTATCAAGTCTGGGCTTTCAAACATGGCGACCCAATCGTGGTCCAGTAGCTTACTTTTTAATTGCAACAGTGGTAGCACCACACCCTGGCCTTCCCTCTGGTGAGCTGCTTAAGCAACCTCATATTTTTCATGCCGGTTTAAGATACAAGTAGCTGTGAATTGAGAAGCTCAAGGTCACAGGGTAGGGCCACGCCAATGCCTTGAATAGTTGGGTTGGAATACCTTCTCCAGCAAGTCTACACGCGGAGCTGATCTATTTTGTACTACCTGCCGATTGGTGTCCAACTTCACTTCCCAGAACCTTTCCACAAAACTAGTTTCTCACCTACCACCGGCGCATTGGCAGCCACGGATTATCGTTCCGTTCCTCTGTTCCACATTCTCTCCATAATGACAGATCCAGTGTACTTTGCGATTTGCACTTCCGGGTATACCATGAACCCGCTCGTACCATCCACCTCAGCCGCATTGCTTGGCAGACGATACAAGTCCAAAGAAAACAGTATAAATATCCGCGTTTCTAAATTTACCCTCAATTTTCCCGAAGGGGCAACTAATTTTTCACAAGTGGCCTAATGTTGAGCGAATGGTTACAGGTTACAACTGAGCCCCTCTTCCACATGGCCATATACCAAGGTCCTCTGTTATCCCCCGTTACTTAGACCACGCAAAGAAACCACCTCGATGTCGAACATGTTTCCACGGCAGCTACATGGCACTGGCCACACAGACTCCAACCCATTACTCACTGGGGCTCGTTTACTACTGCCAAGAGCCTCGATATGCTTTATTGTCCGGTTCAGACATTGGTGTCTTGGTTCATAATCAAATGATGAAAGATACTCGCTTCATCGAAATGACCAGCGTGTCATCCGGATGGAAATGCAGTGACGGCTAAAAATTATCACGATTTCACTTTCCAGTGTCCCATCTATCTCTCTAAGTAATAGTGATATCCATTTATAGGTCATTATTTTTTTAGAGGTGGTAGTACTGAACTATATCTAGCTCCTGATGCAAGAATGACTAGCTCGACTTCAATTCACCTGGGAGAAAGGGACAATATGGGCCAATTGCAATGACATTACAGAGTAGGTCGTTTGGTATTATGCGCACATCATCTTGTCTGAACCCCACCTAGCCTGAACACGCTGAGGTTACTTACCCAGGGTGTGCCACTCTAGCATAGGCTAGAAATTGACTGAGATTGGCAGGTACCGTTATTAGGGGAAGCCGCTCAGCTTCCCGAACAGTATGGCGCTTACGACATTGCCAATATTCATGCCACAGTCACTAGTCGACGTGGTCAAAAGATGATGGTATTGTACGAACCTGTTAAGCTATTGGAATTATTAAGGTAGAGCACTGCTAGACTGCTCAACTATTAAAATTACCTTCCCTAAAATTTACTAAACGGGCGATCCCTTCTTTTCCCCGCTCTACTGTTGCCAATACTCAACAGATACCTTGCAATTTGCATGGTTAGCAAGGTATAAATTAGGCCTACCACTTGAAATAATGAGTGGGTACAAGTGTGCAACGCTCGGCGTGATTGAAAAATACAATACTAAATGTGAAAACATTAGGTGGGGGTTATTTTTTTACCACTGTATTGTGGTATAAATCATTGGCGTATAGAATGCAGTCGAGCAATGAGCTAGGCAAAGTTGGCGTGGGCGGGGAGGGTTTCAAATCAGGGAATCAGTTGACGGCGGTGGTCAACACAAACATAGCTATCGGTACACATCTACTCATGCCGGTGGATATGTGGCTGGGAGGCCTGTCCGACCGCGGCCCCATTAAATCGAGCTGACATGGAGTGAGTGCGGTATGATTAAAAAAAAAAAGGACGTCCCAAACCTACATACTGATCACCCGCATCGTCTCGCCACCGCATCTTGGCGGATCATCAGACTATTCTGTGGCTTCACTGGTCCTTTAGAGAGCCACGCCAGCTGGATCCGGCCGTCGCCGGGGCAACTTGTACCCGCCCTCCGCTGCGGTCATCACCATCCGGTGAAAGAAATCGGCGAGGCTGACAGCACGTTCTAAATCCATTAATTCATCTTTGCTTGCGGCTAGTCCCATGTCGCGAGCTTGTAGCGGGTCGATGCGGCCCAGTCTTTTCCGCTCTTCGCGGAACCGAGCAAGGGTAGACGGGGGATGTTTAGCCGCCACGCGGGCACCGTTAATGAGGACTCGCCAGCGTTCCCGACACAACTGCGGGTGGTAGGACTGTTTGTCGCTCAGTTGGATGGCGACGTGGTGCCAAAACCGCCGCTTGGGCTCGTGGTCGGCATTGGGTGTCGACCGAAACGTCAGGGGTAGTGCACCGTCCTTGGGCCGTTCCCCCGGTGGGTGGTCTGGTATGGCGCTGCTATCAATGAACTGGCCCGGAACGAAAAAGGGCTTGGGTTGAAAACGGCGAAACTGCTGGCATAGCTGTACGTAGGCCGGCGCCGGCTCGAGCAGGCGGGGGACGCCGTCGTGAATACACAGGAGTAAGGTCATGTCCTGCGGTAGGGGCCACAGACCAGCCTGCTGCCGACTAGCAGGGGTCGTGTACCAGCGGTTATAGCACTCCAGCGGGTCTTGGGTGCCGACTTCCTCGGACACTGCCAGCCACCGGTCCGTGCCGAATCGAGCCAGGGCAGATCGGAGACTGAGGTCTTCCCGGGTGCTCCATCTTTGCGAACCCTGTAGCTTGACCAGCATGACGTGTCGCGCGGATATGGTGCGTGCGTCGAATCCAGGAAATTCGTCCTCTAAACGAAGCCAGTTAAACCGGTGCTCTTTGCACAGTTTAAGCAGTCGGCCGTCGTCTTCTGGGTTCCATGCTGACAGCGGTTTGGACGGCAGGGCGGTGGGTCGGTTCACCGTAGGCTGGGGGACTATGCAACCAGAGAAACGGGGCGAGTGTGTTGGAGGAGACGGAAATGTGAAACGTTGGGGAAGAAAGGGGGATAGTCAGTCTGTGCTGTGAGCTGGTTATCCTCGTTACCTTGACACGTCGGTCTTCTGCCACGGCCCACATTCCTTGACACTCACCTTCGCTAGTCGCGCCGTCGGGTCGGACGTCATGATTCGAGAGCCGCACGGCGGTAGTGGAGTAGTAAGCCGATAGCACACCGCGGAAGGCTGGAACGACACGGACGAAGGGACGGCCCGATGCCCCAATGAGGTACAGGACCATGTTGGGTGGGGGGATCCAAACTCTAGTGCTACTTGATCGGAATCACGCAGGCAGGCAAATGCAAAGAGGCAGGCGAGCCCAGAGGTCATTTATGGTACAAAAGTCTACCGGCCGCTGAGTAGCGCCAGCGTAAAGGTATGAACGAGGAGTGGGGTGCCAGCTGAGTATGATTGTGAGGACGAGCTGCTCCCAATCAGCATTCCTCGGTATCCTCAAGGAACCCAGTGTGACGCTACGGGTGGTCAGAAGGCCCAAGGGAATTGTGTACTTGGAAATGTGGTTGGTCGGGCCGCTTCGTGTCTCAGTGGCTCAGAAAAAGAATCTACCCCTTCTGTAAGCAGTAGAATATTGGAACGATAATCCATTTACATTGTGGAAGGCTGGAGAGGTCAGAGCCGTCGCCAAAGGGCCCCGCCGTCCACAGCGGCGTATAGGGCGTGTTGTATTTATTTTACTGCTAACAATGTCGGACGGATCCGACTGTTGCGAATAAAAAGTGATCTAATCCTCTTCCGTCTTGGGCAACTGGGGTACTGGTGAGGATTTCCCGGCGGACGCCTCCGTGGCCTGGATGATGGCATTTTCAAACTCTTCACGGTCGCTCAAGTACCGCAAAACCTGGGTCAGGTTCAGGTCGTCCAGCTGCGCCCCAGCGGCCTCGGCCGCTACCGTGTCAATGACCTCGCGGTCCTGCCGGAGAGCTTCGAGCCGGTCCAGCGTGGCCGGATCCAGAGTTGCGGCGGTGGTGGCACAGTTGCATAGCGTACGCCAGCGCTGGAGGCAGTGCTGTGGGTGATGGCGCATGGGCTCCGGAAGCTGAAGGGCCACGTTGTGCCAGACCTCACGCGGAGGTTCGGCGTTAGGATCCTCAGGTTCGGGGTCCACATCTTCATCCTCCTCCTCCTCCTCCTCCTTATGCTCCTCTTTCGATTCACTTTCGGATCCCGATCGACTCACTCTTCCCCGGGCCTGGAACAAACGCTCACAGAGTAAACTCCATAGCGGTATCACCTGTACGATCGGCCGCGAAAACTCGAATACGGCCATGATCAGATTGACGTCCTCGGCGCGGCTCCACGGTTGCTTCGCCTGGAGCACGGGACTGACGAACCACCGTGTGTAGCACTCCTTCGTTGTCCGCGTTTGTACCACCATCGCCACCTGCCGCCAGCTCTCGGTTCCGTGTGTATTCAGGGCTGCCCGGAGCCGGCCCAACTCGTCAGGATTCCACGTCTCCTGACGGGGTACCCGAAGAATTGACCACCGGCCGCGGATCTCTCGCTCCGTGAAGTGCGGGTGTCGGTAGTAAAATTTGGACCAGTCCCGGTCAATGTCCTTGACGAGTCGCATCAGTACCTCATCGTGGTGGGTCGTAAATACGTGCTTGGGTCGCTGGTGGCGGGTGAGGAAAATGTACCGTTTGTGGCACTGGCGAGGACCCCCGCCCTTATTGATGACCTTGGATACCGCCTTCCAGTTGTAGAGACCGTAAATCTTCACCGCCTGGAGCAGAAGCTCATCCTCCTCGGGTTTCCAAATCCGGGTCGCGGGCCTGTAGATATAGTCGGTCCAGGTGCCGTGTGGTCTGACCTTCGATGCCGAAGCTAGTGGCAGTGAAAGGCAAGCGTAAGTGAAGGGGAGATCAGTTAAACGCAGGTGTTCAAAACCCTTGAGAGGTTTGGCAAATCGTCCGAATGAGAGATGGGTTTGAACCAGCCTTGAGTATAAGCCTTCCTGTCCAAATTAACTTACAGGCTTGGCCTTCGGTGGCCTGGTCGGTACAATCTGCGGGCTCCGCTTTGGACGGCACATCCGTGCTCTGTAGACGGGCAGCGCCAATGCGGGTTAAAATCCAGGAAATGGAGGTCGGTGCCCTAGCAAAGTAGTGATCAGAGAGCAGCGTCGCCCAGGCAGCCGGTCGGCCTAGCTTTACGAGGCACCTGGCTAGCATGTCGTAGTTACTCGTTGGTATGCACGATAAAGCTAGTCGTGTAAAATGACCAGTGGGAGAGTCAAGTTTGAGAATGGGTGAGAGAAACTGAACAACTATAGTTTAGTGATCATGAGCAATGTCAGGTCTGCGCCAAATAACCGCCTCTACCTCATTCTTTTCACCCTGGCCTCCTCAATATGACACACGGTAGGAGATGGCCTTGGGAGTACTGAAAGGTGCGGCACGCGCCAGCCTATGAACTGAGGGGGGCTTAAATTGTACTTGTGAAAGGATATCCAGCCATGCTAGCTTGCAGCAAACTCGTCAGAAAGGGGACGGGTTTACCATGTAAAGCGGCTAACCTCGTTAGTTACATGATCATAGAGAAATAGTAAAAACTTCAGGTTTGGCGGAGCGTGAGGTTTCAGACATTGACGTTGTAGATGAAAGTTAGGGATACCGTAGTAAAGGAATCGAACGGTAAAACCCATTCTAGAACCAACCATCCCTCACTTCACAACATTCATTTCTATCCCTCCATTGTACCAACTTCTGAAGCCACGATATCCACTTCCCAAACTTACCATGATGTATAGATGGTGTAGTATATTTTGGGACATTCAAACCTTAGTGGCGTTTATTAGTAATAATTACCACCACTCTGTACCACTTGATGAGCCCTTTCTATTCAGTTATCATAACGGATTCTGAGGTCATGTAGCTGGAGCCTGGCTAGCTCCGATTGCCAGGCGTCCACAATTCGCCTCCAGCGCACTGAACTTTTTACCCCTCGGCCGCTGTTTGATATGCCTGAACAGCCAGAAGTCACAAGGGGGCCAAGTCAGCAGGATGGTTGGAAAGGGCCAAAAGAAGTTAGAGTTTAGAGGTGGAAATGTAGGTCTGGGTAGCTCCAACACAATGTGGTGGTACATTATCGTGGTGAAGCCACAGGAAAATGACAGACCGGGCTTCCATGTGCCTCCACCTAGGCCTGGACTATGAGCTTCAATCTGTACCCTAAATATAGCTCGGCGGAGACCTTGAGGCCAGGGGGGCTTGCCGCTCAGGTGCAATAGGCCACGCCTGGTGAAGTAAATAGTCAGCATCACCTTGGGTGTGGTATGGCCTTGGCAAGTCTCAGTTGGGACAGGGCCACCTTTAGGACACCACCTCCCGCGACCTGAGCCAGCAGGGGGGATCGTAAAGGTACACCTAAGTCTCATCACCTGTGACGATGGAGTCCAGCAGGTATAGACACTGACCCCATCGAACTCCTCCAGGAACTCGATGGCAAAATGTACCCACTGGTGGTACTTGTCATTAGTAAGGGTGTAGGGGGACCCAGCGGCTGAGGTAGCTACACAGCCCCAGGTCCCTGCGCATGGTACTAAGGGAAGTGTGGCAGGCATGGGCCAGTTGCGCAGCAGTGGGTCATGAATAAGGCACGACGACGAGGAAAATCGGATCCCTTTGATTACATGTCCACTATGGTTAGACTTGGGCTGCAAGTAGAAAAGCGAAGCGAGCTCTAGAGTGCAGCTGTGGCTGTGTGATGAGTGGGTGGACGGGTGTGCACCGAGGGCTACGGGGCGTAGGTAGCCGGGCTTGGAAAGCGGCTATGACAAGCCGACCTACCCCCTCGAACGGGCCACCTTCCCCCCATTCCCGTACCGCACTCGCCGGCGACCGATCGGCTGTAGGCAGCTCCCGCAGCGGATGATCTGGAGTGGGCCCTGAGCGACGGATTGGCGCGTATCGTCTGGGGGTCCCAAGGGCAGTGTGATAAGGACTCCCTTTCACCGCACCAGCCCTCGGGACGGTACCGGATGGGACGCTCGGTCCGCTCGATCGCTGCGACGACCGCCGGACGATATCCACCAAGCCAGCCAGCCCCAGCCCGCTAGCTTTGACGGGTGCGGGAGATACAGTGACCATCGCGCGTCGGCCTTCTGCGGCCAATCAATAGTGCCCACTGTGCCTGTGTTCCCGTGACCGTTGGAGCAAGCGGAGGCCGCGGCGACTGACTGCCATGCGGCGGGGCTGCCGCGGATGTCCTGCGCAAGGGGAAGGGAGGCGGCGTCTCCCTCCTTCCCGCATACCCGCTGCCTTTGGCTGCCGCCTTACTTTTACTGCATTAGGGGTGGGCCCGTTGGCAGCCCTGTCCTTTCGCCTGGAGCACCTTGGTATATGCTCGCACCAGGTCATTACCGCTAGCCCTCGAGCCACTCGGCTGCTCGGCTCTTTCTCTCCCTACCGCCTCGCCCTTGCCATTTAGTTTTTCCAACCGTACCGCGTGCCTGCCCCCGAGCTGGTTACGGAGCCCTGGTATCGCATTGCCCCCGCCCCCCCTACTCCGCGCTGGCGTTCCACGTCTGCGTTCCAACCACGCCCTTGAATAGCCGACGCGCACAATCGCCTTGGGCGGCTCATTCCCGAGGACGCCGATCGAACCGACCGCACTGCGTTGACTTCCGCACGCTTCTTGACCGTTTGGCCCGTCACTTGCCCTCCGTCTTCCACTTCCGGCCCCGGGTGGACATACAGCTCGCTTAACCCACCACAGCATACGCCCCCCTCCAACGGGTCGGAAAAACTTGGACCTTCGCTGTCTCCGCCCCCTCTAGGCGTCTCACTGCACAGCCTTTCCGTGCCCACGCCGACACAGCTGGCCACACGGCCGAGTGCATCTAGCCGTCCCACACCCACACGCCCGCCTGCCATTTTCACACCTGGCCGGCTGGATTGGGGGTTTTCGCCTTGCTTACCTGCTCTCCCCCTTTGCTCGCCAACCGTGCTCAAGCCATTTTGCTCTCCGCCGAGTGACGGTTTTTCTTGCGCGCCACCGTGGCTGGCCCACAGACGCTGTCCTTCTGGCCCCCGGCAGCCCGGTCGCCGTCACCACCTTGCCCCGTTTCCGATTTTCGACGTCGACCAGACTTGTGACCTAGTTCCAGCTGCTCGGTCCTTTATTCTCTCCCCTATATATCTCCCCGCTCCCTCCCGTTTGCCTGCTTTGTAACACACAAATATTTTTCTACTGCGTCCGCGCCTCCCTCGTATTTATCGGTAGATAATACCCACTTCTTTCCCTTCCACTCGCAGCTGCCTTCCGGGCACCCCTACACCCCCGCCTTTCCGTCGCCTACCGCAGTTCCCCCCCCCCCCGCCATTACCCTTGGCGCTGTTGCCTCTTCTTGGTACCCGCGCCGCTGTCCCCGCCCACCCACCTCCACATAACAGGATTCCCGGCCCATACCGTCGCATTTACCACGGCCTAGTTTCTCCCGCTCTCCCCCATTTGTTCTGCATTCTCTCAATCCTCCGCACTCCGGCTCCCGAATAGCTGCCCTTGTGACTCCTCTCCCTCTCTCTCCTTCTCTTGCCCCATTCAACGCCCTTTCGCTCCCCCTTTCCTCCCTGCATTCCGCCCCCGCCCCTTTGCCCGCCTACCGTTTCACTTCGCCTGCACCCCAAAACCACTCCACCACCGCGGCTTTGCTCTCCACCTTCTCTTCTGCCCCCCTCCCCGTCCTCTCAGTTATGCCGTTCCCCCCGGGCGACGACAATCCGGACGTAAGCGAGGCGGTGGTTATCGTCGTGGCTGTGGCCTCGGGTCTCTTCTTTCTGGCCGCCATCCTCTTTGCCGTGTTCCTACCGCGCCTCCCACGGTGGGTGACGTACCTGGGCTGCTGTTGCCACTGTATCTGCTGCCCGACGACGGTCCGGCGCGCTTGCCGCAATTTCCTTGACGACTCGTACGCCTATGGGGGCTATTTTGGCGACGATGGAGACGACGACGAGTTTTACATCCCAGACGAGCTGCGCCAGTCGTTGTTTCAGAACGACGCCTTCCGCCAGAGTTACGAACTGGGCCGGGCCTTCGAAGCCGCCCACCCGTACGGTAGCGTGGCGACCGCCCTGACCGCCGAGCAGAAGCAAATGATCATGGAGAAGGGCGTGTCGGCCTGGCAGTTTGACGTGTCTCCGGATGCCAACTGCATGCCCCAGATGGACGACCGGACCGAGCTCATCTTTTACGGCGGCGAGAATTGCGTCCCGACGAACCTGCCGCTGCCCAAGCAAAACCCCGTCTACTACTTTGAAGTCAAGCTCCAGGAGAAGCCCCAGGAAACCAACGTGGCTGTGGGCCTCGCCACCAAACCCTACCCGTCCTGGCGCCTGGCCGGCTGGAACAAGTACTCGGTCGGGTACCATTCGGAGAGCGGCCGGGTGTTTCACAACAACCCGTTCCGCGGCATCAACCTCGGCGAACCTTGCTTCGAAGGCGACATAATCGGTATCGGCTACCAGCCCCGGTCGGGCACGGTCTTCTTTACGCGTAACGGCCGGCGGTACCGGTCCGTCACCTCCGGGCTGCTCTACGACCTGTTCCCCGTGGTATCCGCTGACGGATACTGCGTGTTGAGCACCAATTTCGGCCAGCGAGGGTTCGTGTTTATCGAGGCCAACGTTAAGCGGTGGGGCCTGGCTCCGCTCGAAGGGACCATCGTGCCGCCCCCAATGTACGGCCAAGATCAGGGCACGTTCCTGGTGGAGTCGAACCGTCACGGGTCCGAGGCGAATGGTGCTGGGGGCTCGTCCGCGGCGGCGGCGGCGGCCGGCCCTTCGTCATCCGCGTCAGCCACTACTCCCTACTACAATCACCACTACCAGAGCTTGATTGAACGCGAGGCCCACGCCTTCGCCCAACACCACCAGGTGCAGCGCACCCCGACTATCCACCGTAACCATTCGCAGCACGAGCTACCGGAGAACCCCAGCTTTGGCAACAACTACCCACGGCCGTCGCTCAGCCCGCTGGCTACCGAGTACGGCCAGTCGATTGGGTACTTGCAAGCCGGCGACAACGATGAAGACCACGTCGGGACGTCACCTTCGTCACCTACCGCCGCCCTCACCTCCCGCACCTTGCCCAAATCGCAGACTCTGCCACCCAATACGTCCATCACCATCAAGGGAAACAACATGGCCAGTTTTGTAGTCAGTGTCCCCCGGTTCCGTCCGACCTCGGACATGAGTGGCGGAGGAGATCCCGTACCCTCCTCGCCGGCTTCACCAGCAACCGTACCTTCCCCGCACCGCTCTACTCACGCCACTGCCAACACGATCCCCGTGACGCTGGCGGCCCTCGCCAGCCCCGCGGCACAAGTCGACTTTGCCATGCCCCTCGCCTCCCCACCGGCGTACACCGAACGGGACCCGCACCCCGACGTGGCCGGTTCACAACTGACCGCTGACGACTGTTACGCCCAGGCCCAGCTGCATATCGCTGACGCCCTCACGCCGAACCCCCGGTTCGAACCTACCCCACCAGCTTATCCTCCGCCAGCCGCTCGGCAACAACCACAACGACAACCATCAGAGCTGTTTGACGCCGTGGCCGTGATGGTGGCGAGCGATTCCGAGACGTCTGGTGACGGGGATGAGGGTCGGTCATGAGACCTGGTCGTGGGTTATCCTGGTCATTTTGGAGGGGCGGCGGGGAAGTGCGTTTGGTTCGCCCCATGGCGACCATGGTTTCTTGCTAAAAATGAATTGGGAGAGTTTTTTTTTTTTTGCAGCCCTCTCCCCCCTCCCTCGTGGCATACCCTTGCTTTGGTCATGCGTGTGTGCGTTATTGACTCGGGTTAAGGGTAGGGTAAGAGGAGGAGGAGGGGTTTAATTTAGCCCTCGTACGATGCGGGAGAAGCCAGCGTTCGGCCATTCGGGTAACCGAACGATCCGAATAAGTACTACCTGGATTTACCTTTTGAACCCTGCAGCCTTGGCTTAAATTCCCCCCCTCTCCCCAACCAATGATTATCGCGGCTAGGGAGCGGCCCGAAAACCTCTAGTTTTGGATCCAGGCCACCGTGCCGTATCGGCTCGCTAAAGTCCGCCAACCAGGCTGCTTTTATCTGTGCTCTACCTCTTTACTGACGCGTTTCTATAGACATAACCCCCCCTCCTTTCTGGGCCCTATTATCTTATCCGATGCCTTCTGTACTTGCTAACCATACCGTACCAACGCTTTCCCTTTTACTCTCTGCACCTACTGTACTTCACCACTCACTCCTCTCTCTCTCTCTCTCTCTCTCTCTCTCTCTCGACGCTATCACATTTGGTACGCCTTGGTTCCTCAATACATGTAACTGTGCCCTGTATAGCTGCAACATTTGCTTGTGTCCCCGATGCGGGTAAATTAACCCCACGGTGTTACTCTTAAAGGTTGGGAAGAGATGACAGCACCTGACCAAAAGCTTTAGTGGCATAGTTGGACTGTTGACCCAGAGAGACCTTTATTATCTGCATGACCAATACGGGAGAGAGGAATAGAGGGGTTGTAATGTGAGGTATGCGGTGTACATTGGGTGGTCTATTTGCATTACCGCTTTGTACGAAGTGCTAGCCAGATATAACGCTGAGTGAACAGAGGCTCGATTAACCTGAAGTTGGTTATAGGGGGGGAGGCAACCAGCTATACCACCAAGCCAGGTTTTCAGCACCCTTCCCTCACTCCCCCCCCCGCCGCCCATCCACGGAAGAGGAGTTCAGAGACTGGTAAATTTAGTAGTTACCATGCAGGCCCGGGGTTGAGAGTACTCTACAGTGCTACCATTAACAAGGCCAGCTGGAATCACTGGCTGAGAATAACATTCCGGCGGCCGGATAGGAGATACTTCTCATGCTGGTTAACGATCAAGGCCCCCCAGGACACTTTGACGGGCAGAGCGGAGTAATAATAAGGGGCCGTGCTATAGAGCGATTATCACGCGAAAAGTCAACAGGGGGTTTCATTCCTGGGGGGGGGAGGGGATTCTTTTTTGAGCGACGGTCGAACCACCTCTGCAGAACCGTCTGTGGGAACTCCCCACGTGGCGAGGCGCGCGGAAAGGTATAAAATGCGGCGGGGTTCGACGTGGGGCAAAGGAACCAAATGGAACGCTTCGAAGGTATCACCCGATTATCGTATATTTATATATATATATCCCGGGTTGGGTAAAGTGGCGGGAACGAAAGGTGTTCAACCTCCCCTATCATTTCCTACCGCAACGGGCTGAGGGATTTCCCACCCTCCCTCCTATCCTAACCCTTCGTCACCCGTGCGTTGTCTGGGCTGGCAGGAGTGGCCGAATAACCTGATGTGTAATCTGGTAGGTGGACAGGAGCGAGGTTCGGATTGGGGAAGCAGTCTAAGCCATATTGATCATGGTCAACGAGGTGCAATACATGGATATCGGCTGGCGTGTTCATGATGGCCTGCGTGATGGAGACACACATAGGAGCCCAGGCAGCGGCGGTTAAGTCGGTTGTGGGAATATGAGGAGGGGCGCGAGTGGGTGAGTGAGGCTCCGCGGTGTTAAGCTTGGTTTGATTGGCTGGCTATGTTTCGTGACTGCTACGTAAACTGTGGCAAAACGAAGGTGGGGGGGGGCGAGGGGAGAAGGCGAGGCGAGAGATGGAAGGCGCGAAGGCCGCCCGCCTCCTCCCCCACACCATCAGCCCCCCACCACCGTCAGCGGGTCCTCCTGGTTGCTCGGCTAGTGTTTCCGGAATGGGGGAAGTGGCGGCAAACGATCCTTGTTACTCGGCCCTCCCGGCCTACCGCCGCGCCTGTATGCCGGCACGTCCGCCATACCTGCCTTTTAAAGCTACTGGGCTGTCCATCCAACTAGCCCCCCCACCCGCCATCCTCAACGGCCTCTCCCTCGCCGTCCCCGTAAATTCATTTTGTATTGGATTACTGATAGGCACTTCTTGTCGATGCGCATGCGTGTGCATGTACTCGGGCCCATCATTGACTGCCCACTAGGCCTTCCGTCTCTTCATCTCCATCGTGCGTGTGGGCCCAAAGTTAGGGTTCCATAGGGCTGTATGCTGCTTGAGGTTGCGCTCTTTCTTCATCGGGTCGCCTTCCGCTATGCTATATGCATTCCAACCCTTGTCCTGCAGACTTACCCCGTATGTAGATCCTTCACTCCGCCCTCCCCTCCCCCTCCCTGCTATCTCTTTCGCAGGCTTCCATCGGCGCTACCCATTTCGCTTCAAACATCACCAGGTATAAAACGATCCGTGGCCCCCCTTCTAGAGTCCAGCCCAACGTAATTTTGATAACTCAGTCGCGTTTGCTTCTACTTATCTTGCGTAGCTATTATCTTCTGTGTCCCTCCCTCTACCCGTCTAGCCTACCACCAGCCTACTGCGTCGAGTCCTAACCTATTCATCCCATTCCACCTCACCCCCCTGGGTCTAAATATCCCTGCCCCTCTTCTCGCCTAAACCTGCTTGTTGTCCTACAAAATATAACCTTGAGGTGAAAACAACCTTCATACCCCCTCCCATCACCCACTGTCTTCCTGAGACGTTCCGCCTCGCCCCTGTAAGGGGTTGAACTGTTTCGCGGCACTGCCCTTGTTTTTTTCTACCACACGCCACCTCTTCTTCTCCCCATTCTCGATTTCAGCACGGCCACACCAAGGTACTCAATCTTTCCTGCCGGCCCCCCTCCCCTCCCCGCTTTAGACCGCCAGGATTGTCGTTGTATCTAGCTCCCTCCCGGTCCACGCATATAAATGAACATTTCATGCCTCGATTAACGGGCCACTTTTGCCACTCCCTCTTACCTATAACGTCGCCACCGTTCAACCCTAGCCTCGTCGCTCACTGGATAATTCTCTCTCTCCATCTGATAGATTTTCTTCAAATACAGTTGCTCCCCCCCCCCTCGACTGGCACCCTTTTCATTTACCATCGTACACGCATCGACTCGGCTGCACTCAACCATTACTGCCTGCACACCCGTTCACTACCACAAACTCCCCCAGGAATATATCACTGTTCCCATTCTCGTCCATCCCCGTATGCTGCAGGATACGAGCTAGAGTCCCGTACCGAACAATACCTTACTCCGCATCACGACTTCGGCCCCATTGTTTCACGCATCATGTCAGGTAAGACCCGGCTCCTGATGCCATTGAGCATGCACCGTGCCGCTTGAGGGCCCGTTTCCGGTTACATCGTCTTCTGGTCAACGTATCTGGCTCTGGCTATTGTGCCAGGGTATCCTTTTCTTACCGATTGATTGCACCAATGGGATGCGGTGAGGACCGATAGGGACTGGTGACCCATCGGCAGTAGTGGCATGCCGGGGCCAGTAACTATCCCCTCGCTGCCCTCGTCACCTCATTGTGGGGGAGGCATAGGGTTGGTTAAATCGTTCGGTCTCAGTCGACCGTCCCCATACTCTACCCCCCTCCCGTCATCCTCTTCCCGCATCGGATTGCCAGGCCGCGTCTGGGGGCAGGAATGTTACGGAATGTGTTGGAGAAAGCAACGATGTTCGATGGCTGTGCGTCAGTTATCGCCCGCCGAGCATCACCACCTTCTGCCCTCCCTTTCCCTACATCAACCGATTCCCCCCCCCAATGCGGCCCTTTACCACGCCTTGCATTACATGATTTGATTGGGGGCAGTAGCTACTAGTTTGATTACGGTGGGAACGGGTACGGCGGTGATGAAAGAGAACCACGCCATTCTGGCCGATCGATGGGG